>JASDQU010370465.1:19956-30683 GCA_032191745.1 Picea mariana | reverse complement strand
ATCAAGGTGACTTGCAACGGAAAATATGAAACACAAAGTCACAAAGCACCTTTTGGATAGGCATCTGATCACAACTCATATTCACATGAAAGGAAGGGGCTTAGCGAGAAAAGATAGCGCCCACTGTGAAGTTTTCTCAAGAAGGGAAAAGGCGCCAAAGGGATGAGCGTGCGAAGGTTCTCTCTGTAACTGCCATAACATAGTGATTGTATTTGCCAGAGAGTTCAAAGAGCTTCGGGGTGATCGCCAGAGGACCTGAAGAGTCTCAAGGTAACTTCTAATGGAATGAAGACTCATCATAAAGACAATTGACAGATGGAAAAGTGTCGAAGACTGTAACTGCCAGAGAAGCCAAAGAATCTCAGGATAATGGCCACTGATGAAGAATAGACTCAGTATAATAGCCAGAGAGGATGAAGATCCATGTGTATGATCTGGAAGAGGACTTGGCATGATAAATATACATAGAACAAAGAAGATATGGTTGCTTCTTTTGATTGTTATTCATGTGGGAAGAAGCAGGTTGTGTGCAGGAGATGAAGCGCACAGAAGAGGCGTAGCGCAAAGAATGGAAATGGTGCACAGATCATAAAAAGAAGAAGAAAGACATAGAACAAAATTCATATCTAAGAGATGAAAAAAAAGTTGAGGTGCGCATGCAGATATAGAGCATAAGAACATAAATCGCAAGAAGATGTGAGCAGGAAGACACTGATGTAGGTAGAGCAGAGTAGTATAGAAGAAAAGTGATGAGACTGCTAAGTCATTGATAAATACTGTATCACTGTAATAAATTTTAGTAACAAAGATTTATATCTCAGGGTGGTAGGGTGGTGATAGGGAGGATTGTTTTCCTCAGAGTTTCAAGTGGGTTCTTGAACCCAGGGAGTTGTAGCTTGCATGTGGTTACAACCAGATAAACCAAGGATGTAGGGTGGTGCAAGGGAGAACTATTGTTCTCTGTTATAAAGGTTGGTGCCTGTGTAACTGGAAGTTTATGCTTCCATCCAATTGGTCTTGGAACATTTAGGGAGTTGTTGATTCCTTCTAGTGGGTGCTAGAGAATCAAGAGATTGGGTGCTCTTAGGGAGTTTCATCTTGTACAGGTTGGTGCCTGTGTGTTTGGAAGTTGATGATTCCATCCAGTTGGTGCTGGAACACAAAGGGATTTGGTGCTTCCTTCTAGTGGATGCTAGAGAAACTAGAGATTTGGTGCTCTCAACAAGTTGTTTCTTGTAAAACAAAGGTGGTAGCCTCGAAAGGAGTTGGTGCTCATAAGAATGATAATGTACAGAAAATAAAGAATACTTATCATATCAAGAAGAAGAGGTTTTCTCCCTTTATGGGTTTCCTCAGGAATATATGTCTCTGTATATTTCATGTGTGTGATTGATGTTGAATATTCTATTGCTTACTTCCCTACATTGTTGTGATCATCATTGAGTGTTCTGTAAAGAGTTTAAAATGGGCATAATTTTTTAATCTCAGTAACAATGGATTCACCCCCCTGTCTAAGTTTTCCAATAACTACCCACAAACCAGACTAACTTCCTCATCAAATGATCCAGGTGGATATTGGTGGCCACCCGCCTATTCCAACTAGCTCCTCTTGACAGTTTTTAGTTCAACACTTTATTCTGTAATTCTGTGATTGTGGGTTCTGCACTTTTGGGGCTATATAAACACCTACACATCTTCCAGGTGGATATTGGTGGATGCCCACCTAATCCAACTGGATTATTTTGGAATTTTTCATGTCAATACATATTTTTGTACTTCTAGGGACATTTTGGGGCACTAAACATTGTTTTTTTGGCTTGCCACATTCAAACTATAGACGAAGCTAGATTTTGATGGCTTGCCAATGGGATATCACACACCTAAAATGAAGGTTGTATGAAAACGTTACGACCCCGGGAAGTTGAGGTACCAACTTACCCATCGATCCCACATAACTTTTGGTGTTTCACCTCCTAGGGTTAGATTTTTGGATGTCTAGGGTTTTGGCATTTGTGAGTAATGTTAAATAGGCCTCTAGAGCATCATTGTAATAATTATGCTTAGATGGATGCGTGTAGAAGCCACATCTCTTCTCATAGATAGTTACCGCCATTCGAGCAAGTTGATTTCAGTTCTGCAGTTTTACAGTTTCAACCTATTTTATTTATTCAATAGAATTTATTGTTCACTGAATATCTGTTATTGTTTTCTGTATCTCTGTGTTATTTTATTCAGTTTGTTAGTCATTTCGTTTCGCTCATAAATCCAGATCAATGGTATCATAGCAGTTTTCTATTCATTTTTTGTCATGCATGTCCTCGACAAGATCTGGGTACAAGAAGTTGGGACTCGAACCGGTTGAGCCTTTGCAATATCGGTCGCGTTGAGCTTGACAACAAACCATGAGGGACAAGAAGAAATATTATGGAGAAGGATATCCTTTTAAAATGTTTCTCGAGGAAGCCCTTGCGTGACAAAGGAACGAAATGATGGACAAATTTGCATAGATCCTTCGGTAGCTACCCACAAGAGACTCATATTAATCAAGCGTCCATGCAATCCCCTTCAAGGTACATCTAAATTTTGATATTCCATTATTTGAAGGAAAGATATATGCGAATGTTGTAGATAAATGGCTTAATATTCTCGAAGGGTATTTTTTGGTCCACAATTTTTTTGACAGGGAAAAGATTAATTTTGCACTCCTCAAGGAAAAAGTAATCTATGAAACCATGACCTAGGGGTATCTAAGCCATCAAAATCACTTTGGATTCATACCTGGTCTGGGCCACACCAACCTTTAACATGGATGGATTTTTTGGGTGTCTACTCCCGACTACCGTGAGTTTCGAACCTTGGCCTCCTTACAAAACGAAACCCTCAAAATCCAATCGTGCTAGCAAGATTTGACCATTTTTTATGGTACTTATTTGTCTATGACATGTGAATTAATGTTTGAGTACAAGGCACAAAAATGATGATGAATAGATATGACAAGAGTGATTTGATGGAATTATAGGGTATCGACAACCTTTTAACCTATATAGTTTTAATTACATATTCAACAGTTAGCAATTTTTTAATTTATTAACCTTATGTTCATTTATTATGTTTTAATAGACTGAAGATGAGGAGGACCATAAGATGAAGAGGGAATTGATAATAGTTCAATCAACTATGTTCAATGAACTTATGATGTTAAATTCATTTTATTTCCTTACATGTGTAGAAATTTATTTATGTTATGTTGTATACAAAATTGACATTTAATTGGTGGGATGGTGTATCGATTATTTATAGGCAGTTCAATTGAGTATTGATCATGTCAAATTCATTTCAATTTCTTACATGTAGAAATTGTTTCATGCTATGTTTTATATGATGTCGACCCTCCATGGGGTGGTAGTGTATCTCTTATTTACAAGAAAAATAAATCACATAGTTATCTTATGATTTAATTTTAAGATTTCATCATTGTGTTTATACATACATTTTGTTTTTGCCTCAACAAGCTAAAATCAATTAAATGTTAGTGAGGTAAAATTTATAATTGCATTTATGGATACATGTTTTTTTCCTCTGATGGTGTGATATTGACTAAATGTTAATGTGGTATTGCTTTTATATGTAAATGATGTTTTCTCTCATGATTGGTATGTTGTAAAATAGGCTGATACTATTTATCAATTTCATTAATATTTAAATATTATAAAAATAAAAATAATAAATTAATTGCATTAACATTATTAATTAATAATTAATAATAATAATTATTGAATTAATGCAACAAATAATATTAATTACAACAAGCATTAATTAAAATAATTAAAAATAATAGTCAATTAAAATAAGAAATTAAAATAATTAAAACATTAATTATAATTACGTTGGCAATTTCATGTTTTTTTAAGTTAAAAAACACAGAGATTATCTATTATATGCACAAAATGTTACATCAGTTCTGGGGGAGTCTACCAAAATGGAAACCAGATCCAATCCCTGATCAAAATATCAGAGTTTTCAAGTCAAAATCACCTAGTCTAGTAGAGCAAAATAACAACATTGTCTAGAGTTCTGATCAATATTACTAATGGCTATACTAACCAAGCTATAACCAATCACATAACAATTAGTGAAAATTCCATAGCCAGTTGTAGACAAAATTAAAATGGATCCAAGATACCACATATTGAAAAACCCATTAGCCTAGTGCATCCTCCCTAGGTTGTGCAACATGTTAGCACTGAGAGCCACCCTCAGACTGCAAGAGGATAAGCCCAGTAACCATCAAAGCTTTGTAGATGTAAATGAAAAATTAAGGGTGAAATGGACAAAAACTCAGAATAATAATGTTTTAACTTAGAAATCTGGGCTAGCATGCATAAGAAAATGAGGTCTTTATTAGTTTCAGTTAGTGAATGGGAGTAAAAATGAATAGGAGAAAGACTTAGTGAGGGTGGTTTAAAGGTCTGTTGTTGACATCAGGTCTTCAAGTAGTCCAAGGAGGAAAAACTCAAACACAAGAAGTTATTGAATTCAATGTTAAAGAACACTCAAGAACATCATAGTAGTATTATAATCAAACATTCATCATAACACAATCATACAAATCTCATATGGATCATCCAATCATGAGTACTTTAGCATAAGAGGCAGCAAGATGATATAAAGAGAAACTGACTTCTATTAACAAAAAATTCTCAAGTCCAATACATAATTAGAGAATAGTCTACTTATTAAAAAATATTACAATCAGGGAGCCTAACTCAACCATTCAAACCTGTCATAACATTATTCTGCAATATTTATAAAGAAAAAGGTAGACAACAACTCGATATGTGAGCTGGCCTTTCTTTCCTAGGATTCTCCATGAAAATCTATCAATCTAAGATCTGTACAGAGTGGATTTAATAGACTGCTAGAACCAGGGAGCCTGTTGGTAACAACTTTAACAAAAATACTATCACGAAGTGTTTTCACTTGGGCACATCTCCTCTACTTATTCTTCCTTCATGCAGATTTATTTTCCATCTGTGCCTTTGATTAAATTTTATAGGAAACATCTACAGTTGAAAACAGATAGTGGCACTGGTCTTTCAACGGGTTTAACTCAGGGCGGGCTTTTATTGGAACAACGTTCTGTCAGATGGTCATGGAGGAAATTCGTGACTGGTTATGAACTAGAGGATGTGGAATCAGTGTCCAATGGGGAGATAGGATGAGTGAATGCAGAGAGGAGATGGTCTATGGAGACAGATGGCGCACGATGAGAGGAGGAGTAGATACATGATAGGGTGAGTGGAGGACATGTGTAAGCGACAATGTGAGTGGAATTAGAGCAAGGGGCAAGCATAATTTGTCGTTTTATAATAATGTGAATGCGGGGCCGTTGAAGGTAGTTTGGACAAACAACGCTTTTGAGCCCAAAATTCATCACCTTCTGCCATGTAGCTCTTTTACTATACCACAGTTTCAATTGTGGGACCACTCAAGTATTTTAACGCTCGAGCAAGTTGCATCCCTGTAATGAAGTGTGATCGTTGATCTAGCTGCGTTCCGCAATCTGGACAACCTTTCCAATTTAGCACCCCCGCTAAATTTTATCCACCTGCCAACTTTAGGATCATTCTAACTGTGCTTGGAGATGGTGCTAATTTTGGCGTTGAACAAGAACACTTCCTGAAAGATGATCTGACATGGTGGCCTGGCATCACTATGTTGACGTGTCATGAAAAGAGAGGTGATACGTGTCAGCATGAGATGGATTCCAAGTGTCATGACTGATGAGAGAGCCACATGTATGAACTGATGACTGCCACTTACTTTGGCACTTCAGAGCTCGTGGGCGATCTACATGTAGAGTTGGAGCTCCAAAGTTAACGACGATCGTCGATCTGAGGAGGACAAATGGCAAGGATCTGTGGACTCTGGGAGAAACTACTTCGGAGGAAAACGTGAGCGGGGAAGTTGAAACTCCCAAAGCCCGAACTCCTGAAGTAAATATTGACCGTTCATTCCACAGGATGCATGGCGTCTGATTTGCAACTCCGAGGGAAAGTACTCTGGAGGAAATCAGGAGGGGAAGTCTCGAACCTGCCAAAGCTCGAAGTCCCAAAGTAAATGTTGATCATATGTTCCAGAGGACGCATGGCGCCTGATGTTTAACTCTGGGGCTTCTGTCTGGTGCTAGACCTCTCACAACTTTGAACTTACAAGTGAATGCACGTCATCTATCTAATTTTTATGATTGGATCTTTTTCATTTAAATATGAACTTGTCTATTGCTTGTATTTTAAGCCCGAAATATACCTCTTTCAAATCTTTACCTTTTTCTACTGAAGTTAACTATGCATACAAAGGACCTAGAGGATTTGCTACATGCTCAATTAGTAGCAAACCATAATGAAAAGTATTTCAAACTCAATCAGACCCACAATGATCTTTGAAGAAGACAAAAATAACTCTACGCATAGGAACAATCAAGCAAGTAATGATAAAAATGCATCCCTTTAGCATTGAGAAATTATCTTGACTGACCTTCAGAGGAAAGGCTTCAAAGAGAGACTGTGTTGGAGAGGGAGAAGGGACAGAAGTACAAACTTCAGTCTTGATAGTAGGAAATCATAAAAAACTTAAATAAAACTTGTGACTCGAAGATAAATACTAAAAATATTTTCCTTTTAACCCCTGCAATTCTATGTGTTAACATTTGTCTCCAGAGGGGATGGCATGCTCCCTGTGAGCTACCAAGAACATGTAGTTCCGGTGTTTTAATCTAGGGCTATCGGGTTATTTATTCAACAAAATAAGAAGAAACGTGATATTTAAAGTGAAAGGGGAAGCCACTTCATGGCTCAAACAAAAAAATTCTTAAGAAAGTGCCCATTAACAGGGCCACCAAAAAATTCAGAATCCTCCAAGTTCTGCAATTTGTAAGTATTATTTGAAAACACCTTAGAAATCCTGAAAGGGACAATCCAAAAGGCTTCAAATTTACCATGTTTTCCTTTGTCTTTCTTGGTTCCATCCCACTTGAGCACCATATCTCCTAGCTGGAAATATTCTTTGTTGGCCTTGTGGTCAAAATCTTGCTTGATCTTCTGTTGATGGTCCTATGCTTTGTCAAGTAGTTTCTCTCTATTCTACTGCGCTTCTACCAACTAATGTATCCTCCTAACCAAATCATCTGGTTCTCCATCTTGATTCTGTAAGAAATTTTCCATGGGCAAGGAAAGCTAAGTAGGAAAGACAACCTCAATCCCATATACAAGCTAAAAGGGGGAAATACCAAGTGACCTCTTTGTAGTAACTCTATCAACCCATAATGAAAATTTTAACTTTGAATTCCATTCTTTCTTGTTGTCTTCTAACAAATTCTTGATGATATTTATGAGGATCTTATTAGAAGATTCTACCAAACCATTTCCTTGGGGATAATAAGGAGTAGAATGGACTAATGCAATCCCATACTATTCACAAAAATTGATCAAAGGTTCATCTTTGAAAGAAGCAACATTGTTAGTAACAATCTTATTGGGACAACTAAATATAGACATGATATCTTCAAGAAAACTAATAATTACCTGATGAGAGGAACTCTTGGTAGGTATGGTCTCTATCCATTTGGAGAAATAGCCAGTTGCAGTCAAAATCCACCTATGTTGACCACTTGATGTTGGGTGAATTTCTCCAATGAATTCAAGGTCCCACTATTGAAAAGGTCCAAAAACCACCATTGGCTTCAAAGGAATAGATTTGAGCTACTTCTTTCTAGAAAAATTTTGGCATTTGACACAAGCTCTAATCTTTGTACAAACATCAGAAAAAATTCTAGGCCGAAAATACCCATCTATGAGGATGTTATAGGCTTTAGTTCTATTAAAATGATTCCCCCCACACAATCTGTCATGAAAATCAGTCATGGCCCTTTGGGCCTCATGTGGATCTAAACACCTCAAAAAAACCCCTAAAGGATATTTCCAATACAACATGTTATCAATAAGACAATATATGACTTCCTTAAGTTTTAGATCTCTCACCTTGTTTTTCTGCAGACCATCAGGAGGCTGCAAATTTTGCAGAAAATATATGATGTCTTTATACTAGGTGCATTCTGTCAAGTTGGGGCTGATATGAGAGATTTTATCAACAAAATCATTTTGCTACTTCTCTGATTTTAGATTCATGAAATTAACCCCCAGTGCTTTGCAATTTGATTCAACCAGCAGCCTAGCTAAACTTTGGCCCTTCACCAATTTAGTGGGTTTTATTTCAAGGTCAAATTCCAGAATTTTGGCAATCCATTTTCTCCTCTTCCTATCTATGTCAGGTTGGATAAGTATCTCTTTCACAGAGGCTGAGGGAACATATGAAATTATTTTGAAATGCATAATGTATACTCTGAAGGCTTTGAGAGATCTAACTAAAGTGTAATCTTGTTTCTCCATGATATCCTACATCATGTCTACATCCCTTAATGCCCTGCTAAAAAAAGAAATAGGTTGCTCTAACCCTTTTGTATTCTTTTGCAGTAAAACAACAACCAATGTGTCATAGGAGGCAAAGGATAATGTCAGGAATTCCTTGGAATAATCAGGGTTGATAAGTACAATTTCTTCAGTCAAGGCCTTTTTTTTTTATCAAAAGAATATTGGTCCTCGACAGTCCATTTCACCTCATTTCCTTTCCTAAGCATGGATGTAATGTACTTGACCAATTCAACAAAGTTAGAGATGAACCTTCTCAGAAAATTGATCTTACCTAAGAAAGACTGAACTTCTTTCTTGGATCTAGGAAGAGATAAGGTCTGGATGGCTTCTACTCTTCTTGGATCAATTCTTAACCCTTCTACTGATACAATATGTTCCAATAACTTTCCTTCCTTCAAAGCAAACAAAGACTTCTTAGGATTGAGAGAGAGACCAAACTTTTTTCACTTCAAGAAGACCTTTTTTAAATAATGATAATGCTCTTTATCAAACTTTGAGAACACTGTAATGTCATCTAGATTGATGACCACAAATTTATCCTTTTCCCCAATAAAGGAAATACCCATTGCTCGCTGAAAGGTTTCTCTTGCATTCATTAATACAAAGGGAATTTAATCATACATGAATGTGCCCCAAGGATTAGTGAAGGTTTTCTTCTCTCTATCTTCGGGAAAGACAGAGATCTGATTGTATCTAGAAAATCCATCAATTATAGACATCCTAGATGAACTTGTCACCCTCTGCAATATGTGGTCCATATTTGGTAAGGGGTAATTATCTTTCTTGGAGCTTCTATTCAAATTTCTAAAATTGACACAAAGTTTGATTTCCCCATTCTTCTTTCTCACTAGGACCAAGTTAGCCACCCATTCAGAGTATCTCAAAGGAATGATAATATTGGCATCCAAAAGTTTTTTTACTTCCATTTCCATAATAGGAAGCAACATAGGATTTATCTGTCTAAGTTTCTTCCTAAATGGATTGCTATCCTCTTTCAAAGGTATCTTATTTTCAATTATGCTTGTGTCATATGTTCTCAAATATTCATATTTCTAGGAAAACACACTAGAAAACTATTTTAAGAGCTTAACATATTCAACCCTTTTCTCTTTTGACAAGCTGTTAGAGAACTTAAAATACTTTGGATCTTCCTCTGTACCTAGATTGCATTTAGTCACATCATCATTTTTAGTTGAACCCTTAACCTTTACAACAACATCATTTCTAACAAATAATCTCTTCAAATGAACTAGTACTTTTGGAATATGTTTACTAGGCAACTGAACAATATGATGGTCAACAATTTTATTCAGAAAAACATCAGCATGAGGGAATTTTTTCAATTTCATGATCTTGATCAATATGTAAGGCAAAAAAATCATCCACGGTCTCAAGAAATCTTTTTATCTCAATATCATCCTAAAAAACCTTCCAATTTTTGACATTGTCGGGTATAGAGGGTCTATACTTCACTTCCACATCATATTTGAGTTTCGGGGGTAAAGGAACTCTGAAATTACTTGTTGAAATAACCATGGAATCTTCCATAGTGTTCTCCTCTCTAGAACATATGAGATATTAAAATCTAGGAGGAAACTATCAAAAAGATCCGAAACTTCATTTCTGTAAGTCCTTAACCTAGGGTGTTTATCTTAATACATATTTTTTATTTGATGGACAATTAATTTAGAATCTCCAAATGCTACTAGCTCTTCAATCCTCATGTCTTTAGCATCCCTCAAACCCAAAATAAGAGTCTCATATTTTGCCACAGTGTTTGTAGTTTCAAATTCAAGTTTGTAGGATAATGAAATGATCTCTTGAGTAGGGGAAATAAAGACTACCTGTTATCATTGAAATTTCATCCGCACATGGCGACAAGAACTCAGCATCGTCACACAGTAATGAAGTCATTCATGGCACTGAATTAATTTCACAGCATTGCAAAAGGGTAAAAAACTATACAAAGTAACCAAAAATTAAAGGGCGCTTTACAGAAGTTGGGTGCGTGCACATATGCGCGGAACAAGAACGTACACTGCACGCACACACGCACGATGCGCGACTGTTGGCGCAAAAACCCGCGCACCTGCTAAACGACGCATTTATGGAATTGGTCGGCCTCCCAACCACTTATGGATCAGCTCCCAAGCCGATTTGACTCCCAAATCTGAGCTGAATCCGCATGGTAGGCTGGTCAAAGACCTAATTAAGCCCTAAAGAGCCCCTTTTCACACC
>JASDQU010370465.1:6052-19906 GCA_032191745.1 Picea mariana | reverse complement strand
CACTCGTCGAGATGGGTCCTGGGATTTTTAAAGATCCATATTTGTTAGGGATGTACCATGGAGCACCACCACTCCTTCCCCCTAATCAAGTATGTGTCATCTCATCTAATGGAACTCACACGGAGGATACTCTTCCTCCTCAGGAGGCTTCCATCATTCCTGATGTCTCAATAGTCGCAGAACCACTCCAGCCGGAGCCTCTTGTGCACTCGTCGACCTCAACAGTCCACGAATCCACATCCCCTCAGGGGCTTAGTCCCATTTGAGAGACAGTTCCCCAACCCCTTACTCAAATTCCCTTCTTTTACCCTCCACCCGGTATTGAAGCTTTCCAGGTAGCCGCAACGCTCACACTACCCAATATGGTGTTAGCAATCCCAGTGTGGTATTTACATCCACCTGAGATGGTCCCTCGCCCATCCCTTCCCCCACAGGAAGGCCTCCCCATGACAATTCCCGTCCTTACCCTCACTACCCCCATACTCCCTACCCCCCCTGCTACAACTGGGGGCGGGAGAAAGAAGAAGGAGCCCACAGCTCCACTTCCTCCACGCATTCCACCACCTTGCGCACTATGTGAGAAAGAGGGTCACCAAACCAACAACTGCCCATCACTACCGAAATTACAGAATTTGATTCCACTCAATCAAACTCCCACAACACCCGTCACTACTGCTACTCCTACTACCACCCAACCTTCCAGTAGTAAAGGGTTGAGGACCAAATTCGCGTGTGCTATCTATTCCAAGTATGGCCATTACACCCATCATTGCCCAACACTACCACGTTTCCGACAGACATTAGGTGCTGTATGCCAGAACTTTCAGAACGACCCACGCCCTACTACGTCCCCTACAACAAATATCACTGACATTCGTTATGTCACCACTTCAGTCAATGAACGCATGAGATTCCCTTGCTCTCTCTGTGATTCATTAGCACATTTTACCTACCAATGTCCTATGATCCTTGCATATAGGCAACGTCAATTAACCCTGCGTCACCAACCCGCAGAAGTGATAATTGACATTACCTCGCCACTCGAGGATCTTCATGTCATTTCGCCTGAACCTGAGGCACTCCCAACACCTCCTTGGTTCGTAGACAACGTATCTGAGGATTTACCTCGTAACCCACCCAACTCTCCTGCTCATTCCCCTACAGAAACTCCCCACCCAACCACCACAGGTACCCCTCAGTGCTTCAACATATGGTTTATGACGAGTGAACCCTCACCATCTCCTAGCATTACCCCCTCTGTTTCTTCAGCAGGGGGCAATCACACTGTCACTGAGATCACTCCTCACGATCCATTATATTCCTGTCGTTTCCAATGCGACGAAGAAATACTGGAAGAGCTACAATGCCCAGACTCTCCCTGGGACACACTACATCATCCTGCACTCTTCCTTCCATAGGAAGCCCTCATGCCTCCTAACCAAAACCCCATTTACGCAGTCGAAACCAAATATTTTATCCCATCAGGGCCTATCGATTGGTTCAACAATCCCATTCCTACCCCCGACGCATTTGAAGAAGGTAACCTGGCCAACATTTCCCCCACCATCAAAATCGACATTTCCATTAAAGATGGCATCGTCGAAGAAACCATCATTGGAGCTGCTTGCACTCCTCAAGAAATCGTCGCATATAAAGCCCTCTTCCAAGAATGTAGGGATATTTTCACTTGGTCATACACAGAAATTCCTGGCCTCGATCCCTCTATTGTCAAGCATCGCATCGACACCTGGCCTGACATCACACCAGTTCGCCAGAAACAACGACCTATACACCCATCCAAGGCCGCGACTATCAAAGCTGAAATCGATAAATTACATACGACCAGATTTATTTACCCCATAACTTACACTTCATGGGTTTCCAACCTTGTACCCGTCGATAAAAAACAGGGCACTATTCGCGTCTGCATCGACTTTCGCGATCTCAATAACGCATGTCCAAAAGACAACTTTCCAATGCCTTTCATCGATAAAATTATCGACGACTGCGCCGACCACGAGGCTCTCTCCTTTATGGATGGATTCTCTGGCTATAACCAAATTCAAATCCACCCAGTCGATCAATACAAAACCGCATTCATTACCCCGTGGGGTACTTTTGCATATCGTGTCATGCCCTTTGGCCAAAAAAATGCTGGCGCAACTTTCCAGCGGGCCATGACATACATCTTTCACGATCTGGCTGCAATCATCCTTGCCTACTTGGATGACCTCATCGCTCGATCCAAGAAACGCACCCAACACCTCGATGATTTACGAATCGTCTTTCAACGGTGTCGTCAGTACAACATCCGCTTGAACCCTCTCAAGTGTGTGTTCTATGTCACCACCGGGTGCCTCCTCGGTTTTATTGTTTCACAAAGCGGTATTACTGTAGACCCCCTCAAAGTCAAAGCTATCACCAAAATTCCACCTCCTCGGAATTTGCGACAACTTCAGAGTCTACAGGGAAAAGCTAACTTTCTTAGACGCTTTGTTCCTGATTACACCATACACGCACATGGTTTTCTTCTCTTACTACGTCACGGCATCCCTTTTCATTGGGATGACTATGCCCAACAGTCATTTGACGATCTTAAAATAGTGCTTTCAAATGCACCTTTGATTAGTGCACTTGACTACAATCGCGACTACATCCTCTATGTATCAGCATCAACTATATCAGTAGTCGGCGTCCTCGTCCAGCTCGGAGATGAGAATTGTGAACACGTCATTTACTACGTTAGTAAGAACCTCTCAGGGCCACCCTTAAAGTATAAACACGAAGAGAAACTTTCTCTTGCAGTTGTCCTCACAGTCCAAAAACTGCGCCATTACATTCTGCTTCGCACCACCAAGGTCATCGCAAATTCCAACCCTATGCAATATTTGCTCAGTCGTCGACAAGTTAATGGCAAATTTGCTCGATGGATTGTTATCCTTTAGGAGTACGACCTCGAGTTCTCAACACCTAAGAGTAAGAAGGCCCTCGTTCTCGTCGAACTTGTCACGGCCCTCCCCTCTGACACACCCAGTGCCCCCGTCAACACCAACTTTCCTGACGAACATCTCTTTTACATCGCTTCCGATGATCCTTGGTATGGAGACCTTCTTGTCTACCTACAAACTCAAAAGTTCGGTAACCACCTATCACGAGATGATCATCGGCGCATTCGCCATCAGGCCCCCCGCTATCTCCTCATCGACGACATCCTATATCGGTGGGGCGTTGACACCATTCTTCGTCGCTGCCTGACTATTGATGAGGCCGACAAAGTCTTAAATGACTTCCACAGCGGTGCATGTGGGGGCCATCTTTCGGGTATATCCAGTGCTCAAAAGTTTATCTGGGCCGGTTACTTTTGGCCTACCTTGTTTCACAATTGCATTCATGCTGTGAAACGATGTGAGCAATGTCAGCTCTATGCCAACAAAGCCCGAGCACCCCCCGCTCTTCTTCACCCTGTCATTACTGTAGGCCCCTTCTGTAAATGGGGCATTGACTTTATGACTTGTAATCCCCCCTCCAGCAATGGTCACAAATACATTGTTTTCGTCGTCGATTACTTCACCAAATGGGCCGAAGCTATGCCCACCTTCAACAACACCACTGACACAGCAACACATTTTTTCTTTAACCACGTCATATCTCGTTTTGGAGTACCACTCCAACTTGTTTCTGACCATGGGAAACACTTTGAGAATGAGATCTTCAGAAATTGTCGGAAGATCCACAGTGTTGATGACATCTTGTCGTCGATGTTTCGGATCCATAGCATGATCCATCATCAGGACAAAAAAGTCTGAGAAATGCAAGAGAAGAGCCTTTGTTAAATAGTGATGAGGCGGGTGAAAGAACTAGGTTTGGCTGAGTGAAACCCTCGTTTCTAGGAGAAAATTAGGGTTTTAGTAAAAATAATATTAATTTTATGTTGATTAAGGGTTAGATAAGGGTTAAAATCATGATGAAACCCTATTATGGATCCGAAACGTCGACGACAAGATGTCATCAACACTGTGGATCTTCCGACAATTTCTGAACATAATTTTCACCACAAAAACTTAAATGAATGAGATCTTCGTCGAGCTCTCATCTCAGTTAGGCTTCTCTCACAAGTTTGCCTCACCATATTACCCTCAGTCAAACAGACAGGTCGAGGCAATGAACAAAGTCCTCAATACCATGTTACAGTGCACGGTTAATAAACATAAAACCAATTGGCATCATATGTTATTTTCCATGCTATGGGCTTATTGAATGGCAGTAAAGACCGCTATAGGTTTCACGCCATTTCATTTAGTCCATGGGGTCGAGGCAACTCTTCCCATCGAGTGCGAAATTCCCACCCTACGCACTGCAATTGAGCTTTTACCTGACACTACTCCAATAGAGCAGCGCTTGCTGACCTTGGAGTCTCTGGATGAAGATCGTCGATCTTCCTTACAGAACAATGAGGTAGCTAAAAAATGATCCAAGGCTACCTTTGATCGCCATGTCAACCTTCGATCATTTCGCGAAGGCGACCTCATCCTGGCCTATGATATCGCCCACGATACCTTTGGCCATGGCAAGTTTGAATCACTTTGGCATGGCCCTTACATCATCCAACATTTCCTCACCAAAGGTGCATACATCTTGGCCTCCCCCAAAGGCCATTCGCTCAAAGAACCCATCAATGGGTTGTATCTCAAGAAATTTTATGCTTAAACGTAGTCATGCTACTTTAGGTTATTTTCTTTTCTAGCATTTTTTTTTAATATTTTTTTCTCCTACCCTCTCGTCTAAACTATCCTTTGTTCTATTGACAGATGCTTCCTCCACCAACTTACCACATTGGTTACGTCGACGACGCCAGTCGTTGGACACAAAATCTCGCTTCGACGGCGTGGGCTTTCTATACCCCCTCACATGAAATGCTACATTCAAGCGGCATCTGTTTGGGACTAGCAACCAACAACCAATCCGAATACACTGCGGTCATTGGCCTCCTGGCCGACGCCCAACGTCATCATATTTGCCACCTTAGCGTCTTCCTCGACTCTCAACTAGTCGTTCTCCAACTCAACAATGTTTACCGTGTACGCGATCCGTGCCTCTTTCGCAAATACCTGTAGGTTAGATTATTATCTCGACATTTTGATTCCATTACATTTACACATATTCCAAGACAATTGAATCAAACAACAGATGAAATAGCTAACATAGTGTTAGATTGGCATATATCACATCAAGCTACACATACATAAAACATCTCATACATCCTGTCACAGCATATACATAGAATAGACATCATCATCATCAAAAGAAAAACACATGTAGACAACATTAGGCTCTCAAAACATGTATACTCATGTATATATAAAAGGCCTATCAGGCCATCTGAATGTTTACATACAAAAAATACATATGCCCGCAGGCCAGTGCCACACCTTGGTACAAAAATCGGCTCACCAGCCTATATACAATCAAAAAGTATACATCATATGTCAGGGTGCCTCTATCGCACCCCGACCTGCTCCTCCCCCAGGAGGAGGTGGTGGCCCACCCCCACCTGCCCCAGGTGGTGGTGGAGGACCACCCATAGGACCCTCCTGCCCCAGGGGCAGGCGTCCACTAGTCATGGCAGCAAGCATAGTTTCTCGTCGCACTATAGACCGCCATGGTGGCGGTACTCCTATACACTGCTCCAGGAATCCCTCATCCTAGATGCGTATCCACATTCCCTCAGGCACGTCCTATAACACCATCTCCAGACGATGGGGTATATCATCAAAATCTACTTCAGGCGCCGACAAAGGAGCGTGTGATGGCCCCGCACCAGGGTCATCGAATCGATGCCTCCTCGCTGCCCTCTCGGGCTCTGCTGGTCGCCCCGTGGCCTCACCCCGTCGACGTCTCTCTCCACGTGGAAGTCTCTCCAGCTCTCGCTGAACCGACACTCTCTGCAACTCCACCTCGCGCCCGCGATGTGCCACATCTGCACATGCAACAAACAAAAAAACAAAAGATCGTATCAGCATCTATATCACATACATATGAACTGATATCTCAAACAATAACATAAATAAAAAACATACACAATACTCAACATACCTCGATGATCAAAAGCCTCCCTAGGAGACAGCACCATGTCTGGGTCCCCCCGGAAGTCAACCCCGACATAGGGGTACTGCAGTATCACCTGCGGCATCTGCCGCCATATCTGTGCCACCTGAGCTGAAAAATAATGGCCACCTTCGCCACCACCGTGGCGAACCAAAACTGTAAACCACTGCCTCAATCGTGGCTCTCGTGCCCCAGGCGCCTCTAGTAGAACCCTCGGGCGCAGCATCAGCACCCTCTCCAAAAACCAGGCTACCAGGATCGAGCCAAAAGCAAAATCTCCTGTACCTATGGACCGACAACGGTCTAATTGCATGATCATCCGCGCATGCAGCGTCATCCCCCATGTGAACTGCTCACGGCCCACCACCACCCTCTCCAACACTAACAGCTGGCCACCACTAATCCGTTGGGTCGCAAGTGACCCGTAGACACGAACAATCATCGCTGCTATACAGTGATGTGCTAAGGCATCAATAGCACTGATGCTCACCACTGTCCCTGACATATAGTCTGGGCCTGAGCAGTATCGCGTGCCAATCATGGCAAGGGCGTATCCCTCGGCAGCACAGGCTCTGCCGGTAGAGGCGTTCCCCGGAAGGGGAGCCCAGTCAAAAAATATACATCCTCCACCACAGTGAAGGGGATCTGCTCTCCTCGCACGAGGAAGAAGTGCAGCTCTGGACTCCACATCTGGAGCATGAACTGTAGTAAGTACTCCTGTGCCCGTACCAACGGGCACTCAAAAAACTTTAGCAACCCACAGGTTGCTAAAGTCACTCACACCTCAGGCGCCGCATTGGCCACAGCATCTCGCAACTGGGACCAGTCTCTCTCTCGCCATCGCACAGCCATAGTCACTGCTAGCCACCTACACACAACACAGAGTCCTATATCAGCTTATGCAACCATCAAATGCATCAAAAAGACTCATTTTTCACCCTTCAACCTTGCCTCCTAGGTGCGGTTTTATCACCCACAGGCGCGCCTGCTCACTACACATGTGCGCACGTATGCGCGCCTGTCCACTGCACAGGGGCGCACTGATGCGCACCTGTTTTCCTCACAGGCATGCTTGTGAGCGCGCCTGTCCACCATACAGGTGCGCTCTAGTGCGCGCCTGTCAAACCCATAGGCACGCACTAATGCGCGCCTGTTCACAACACAGGCGCGCCCCTCGGGCGCACCTTAAATTACCCTACCCGCACACCCATGCGCTCATATTCAGTGAACAGGCGCGCACATATGCGTGCCTTCCACTGAATTGCCCATGCATGTGGGCCCAAATCCTATAAAAAATCCCCTCAAAGCCCCTGTACAGCCCCCCGTACCTACCCTGCCCAAAAATTGAAAACCTAGTTCTACGCAGGATGATCAGACCACCAACCTGAAACTCGTAGAACGCCGATCGGATGCCTTGTCCTCCTCAAATCTCTCAATCTCCTCTGAAATCTGCTCGTCCAGTCACTATTGCAACAGGTACAAATGAGGTGGCAATGTGGGCCCTACAGCTATATATAGGCCTTTTTCCAAACTTCCACTCACCATTCTGAGAGTCCAAGGTGTCCATTTTTCAAACCGTCTTCAGCCACGGGATCAGCATCCCACCACCTACATCATAGCTGTCCCTGGGTCACTTTTCATCTTGAGCCCCCAGGGCACCTTTTTTTCATACCATGGTTAGGTACACACACACATTGTCACATTTATCTAATACATGCTCATATCTTTGATTTTCTTCAGATATTGTTCACTTTGGGTATTTGGTTGTTCTGTGTGCAGGTACTTGATCATCCTCCCTCAACATCATTCCTTCAGGTATATATTCAGCACTGGCATGTAGTCTCTCCTGCTGTATTGCATTTACATTTCCAGTCACACCCTCTGATATTGGCCTTTAGGATACCCAGTCCCGGCTCTGCAGTACTTACACCTCTATTTTGCATCTTCGATACTCTTACCCGGTAGCTTTCTTACCCACATGAGTTGTCCCATTCATAGCACCTTATGGCACTTTTGACACTCATGCTGTTCTCCGTTACCCTTTAGAGATGGGAGTCCCGATAGTCTTTCATCATGTTTCGAATCAACCACATACTCCTTCTCCTCATTTTTGCTAGCTTCCCATATGGACTCCCATATCATCTCTTTATGGTTCTATTCTTTTTTACCTGCACCTCCGCAGGATCATGAACCCTCCATTTTATCCACCATCAGTTTTCCCATCTGCGAACGTATCTTCATTTCACCTACCTCATATAGAAACTCACCAATGGGGCCCCCACCCTTCATCTGTTTTCCATGAAATTTTTGCCCTCCCTGGGGCACTCATTTCACACTGGGGCACCCGTTTCTGTATTTGTACATTTTTCCCAAATTATTCATTATTTATTGTACAAACGCCTTTTATTCCAGCCATTTCCTTGTCTTTTGTCGTCATCATTGGCGACTTGCTTTTTTGGCCACACGCAACCCATGTCACCCTTGGTTGGAGCATTGCTTCTCATCTACCCTTGCTGGCATCGTCCATATCTTCAGAGTACTTCACAGGTCACTTGCCTCTACCCTCTGAATTTGTTCACCTTGTCCCACCTCTAGCACAACTTATCCTTGGTCTTGGCATCCCCCTGACACTCGACCTTATCACACAGTTGCGGCCACTCATTATATCATACACCCTCCAACCAAGGGTACTCTTGAGTCTCTCCACTTTTTGACTTCGTCCATGTACCTCTGCCACTTCCTCACCTTGGTAGATTCTATGAATCCCTTTGCTTCTGGGAGTCGCGTTCCCCTTTTGTCGACAGCAACACACTTTTTCCAGAAGGGCAACAGTATCTTGATTCTCATTCTCCATTTAATGAGAACTCTCAGACGACACAGGGTGAAACACCATTGCTCCCTGCTGTCGTTGGCCCCCATAACATTCGACACCAACACTTTCTCATGTTATGGTGGGTCTTACTTTGTGACTATTGCAGTTTTTTTTATCATTTGCCGAAGACCTCTGAACCTGGTAGGGCCATCAATGCCCACATCATCATCGCTACTTATTACCGCAATCATTGCCTATTGTTCAGAGTATATTCCTTTGCAGAATTGTCTTCTGCCTTTATTATTACCGCCCCCGAGGGTGCTGCAGTTCTCTACACCAACACTTCTGTCATCTTTTTTCAGAGTTACATAACACAAGCATGGGGCATGCCTGCCTCGTTTGTACACAGTTGTATATTGTTACGCACCTTATGGAAGGTCGGGTTCTACCAGTTCCTTTCTTCTCCAAAGGATTTCTCTACATGGTCCCACTCTTGCTCTTTCTTACAACACCATTCTCAGTAGAAGAAACATTGATGGATTTTGGCTATACGTATGCTCCTAACCTCATCCATCAGGGGGCATCTATTATCACTGAAATTTCGTCCGCACATGGCGACAAGAACTCAGCATCGTCACATAGTAATGAAGTCATTCATGGCACTGAATTAATTTCACAGCATTGAAAAAGGGTCAAAAACTATACAAAGTAACCAAAAATTAAAGGGCGCTTTACAGAAGTTGGGTGCGCGCGCATATGCGCGGAACAGGAACGTACACTGCGCGCACTCGCGCACGATGTGCAACTATTGGCGCAAAAACCTGCGCACTTGCTAAATGGCGCATTTATGGAATTGGTCGGCCTCCCAACCACTTATGGATCAGCTCCCAAGCCGATTTGACTCCCAAATCTGAGCTGAATCCGCATGGTAGGCTGGTCAAAGACCTAATTAAGCCCTAAAGAGCCCCTTTTCACACCTCAAAGGAGTTACATAATCACCCAATGCTATGCTATAAAAAGCCATGAAGAAACATCATTTTCTCAAGAAATTTCATGTAATGTTATGCTACTTAGATTGTTTTAAGGACTCACTCCTTGGCAATAACACATTAGCACAATTTCATTGAGCTATCCACCTCTACATTGAGTGGATGTGCTAGGAGTTCTTTCACCATCATTCTCATTTTCTTATTGTAAGGAGAGCAAGTTTGTGAGGGCCTCAAGAGCCTTCCATTGGAGAAAGAAGGGACTCATAGTCCCCTTTCTTCATTGTGCTTTGATTTCATCAATTGATCAGCCTAAAAACATTGGTGATATTGGTCTTTTTGTGTTTGTTATTCCTTTATCCATATGCTCATAGTTTTAGTTTATATTAGTTTAATTCTTGCTTATAGTTTTGTTGTTCTTTTTCTAACTCTTTCCTCTACAGTTTGCATGCTCAGCAAGACCCAACTGGGCATGTAAGCACCCTTTATTTGCTCACCAAGTGACGAATTGGGTGCAAACACTACCCTAGAACCACCACCTTATTAAGAAGAAGCCTCATCAAAGAACATCTTCCAAACATAAGTATTAGGAAGATGCAATAGGAGGTTGAGGAGCATCAGTGAGATGCAATATATCGGATCCTAAATCAATATCAAGTGCACAAATAGGATGGTTGGTGGGATTTACTTCATCACTGATGATGTAAGATAATTGAGCCTCCATGTAAAGCCTTCTATGTTCTCCCCCAAAAATATTAATGATGATATATGTAAGGTCCGTATGAAAGGTTGCCCCTAGTATTTTTATCCAATATCTTGACAAGATCATCCCAAACTTAGGGGGGACATTAGCCACCACAATATCCATGAAGACACTTTTCATGGGAAACTGAAACAAGGTCACAACCAGATATTTGATAAACCCAAGACACTTCACTTTACTAGAGTCAAAAGAGTATAAGTCATGGTATGTTTTTTTGATTTCCAACCCAAGCTCATCCATGACTGTTTTTGGCATGAGATTGTGAGATGCCCCTGAGTCCATCAAGAATTTGTGCAACACTTTATCATGAATGTTCAATGATTCATAGAAAGGAGGGGATGACTCATCTCTATCTTCTATCAAGGGTCCCAGGATATAGTTGGTTTTTCATCTTGAAGGTCATCTTGAAGCCAAGCTTGAGGCATTCAGAGTGGAATTGGTCAGACCTGAGTGACTCGGGATGAGTCACATGTGAGTGTTGGGGGCCTGTTGGCCCTTGACCAATTTTTGAAGAATACTTGGTCATATTTGACCACTTTTGGGACTGCGACAGCTTGCCATGGAAGGAGCACAACGCAAACTGGAAATTAAGGAAGAAAGACCTATTTTTGGGTCCATTTTAGGGTTTTGGGTTGATGTAATGGGAAAGGGATGTCAGCCTGTGGGTTTACCCACGCTTAGGCCCATTTTGTAATCTATAAATAGGTAATGTAAATAGAGGAGAATGATAGTAATGTAGTACATCTATGTGATGTATAACTGAGAGATTAGTGATAGTAATTGGATATGTGTGATCGGATGTATCTTAGAGTGCTCTGTGCATGAGATCGAAAAGCTAAGTGCAAGTTGTTGTAGTCTTGTGCTGAAGAGCAAGGAAGAAGGATCTAGTGAGCTCCACAGATCTTCTGTCCTCTGCAAAGTAAGAGTCACTAAATCTTTGTGCTGTAACTGCTTGACCAAGATAATATAAAGAAGACTTTGTGGACATAGCCCCAGGGTGACGGTGAACCATGGTAACTATGTGTATAGTGCTTTGTGCTTCGATCTAATGTGTTTATCTCTTTCTTGGTTAAGTTCTTGATGTGATTAAGTAGATCTAGCTATGCTCTGTGATGATGATATATGAATGAACGCTAGATCTGATATATAAGATGCTTAGTGCTTGATATGTTGAATCTAACCTATATTCCTGTGGCTAAGTAATGAATCATCTTAAGTATAAGTATTCACTGAAATGCTCTATGCTATCTGTGAAGTACAAGATGGGTTAAATATTGATGAAGGATCTATGCTAAGTGCCATGTAAAAGATATAATCAAAGATCAGTGTCCCAGCTAGGGTTGTAGACATTTGAGTCCTGCAACCGACCTTGCCTCTACCTCGGGTGAGACTTCATCTGCTTTACAGGTGTTGCCAAAAGGGTCGGTAGTTAGGGTTTTGTTGGTGCGCTCTTGAGCATTTAACCCTGGGTCTACAACTATGCCAACAAATGGTTCTGTTGCCGGGATCGAAACTGTGATTGTTGGGAACAAAAGAAGAAAAAGCCTTGTGCGAACTAAACTCTGTGCATAGATTTGTTTCCCTAGTGCACAGTATTCTACTGACCTACAAAGCTTTGTGCCGAGAAAAATAGGTCAGATCTAAAGGGAAAAGGTCATATCTGCAAGAAATTGGTTGATACAAAAGAAAAGAAGTGATATCTGAACGCTCTATGCTTTAAGAAAAGTAAAAGTGGAAATTTCTAAAGGAAAAAGGTCAAATCTGCAGAAAAGAGGTAAGATCTGTAAGCTCTGTGCTCTGATAATGGTAAGAATAGTAAAAATTTTTTAGATTTGAAAGATTTGTTCTCTGTAGAAGTAAGATAAGTGAAATTTTTTGTTTCTAAATCATGGATCTAGGTATGTTTGATAGATTATGTCCTAGCTTCAAAACTAGGGCATTAATAGATGAAAGAATGTTTGATATGAATAGATCTGATAAGTATAGTGATAGATATGTTATACCTATGCATTGAAAGAATGTATGGACTAAAAAGTGGATGCAGGACCCTAGAAAGAGTTTTTTGCAGGCTAGCCACCATGATCCTGGTGTGCAGTACAGAAGGAGTTGGGGAACATCTAAACAAAAGAGAGAATTAACCCTTTGTTATAGTTGCAGAAGACTAGGACATCTTGCTAAGGAATGACCTGGGAGAAGACCTAGTTGCCTATTTTGTAAGGCTATGGACCATGAAGTATTGGATTTCCCTAGAATGATTGCTAGTCTTGAGAAGCTGAATATGGAGCAAGCAAACCCTGAAGGGTATCAAGAGACCAAGATTATAGCAGAAACCCAGAAAGAATCAGAAAAGATATTGCTACAGATGAAAGATACCTTGAATGACCACTGACATGTTAGGCTATTAGAGATATTCAAAGAAAAGGAGAAAATCAAAGAAAGAATAGGGGAATTTGACATTGACTGTACTCTTGATGAAGAAACACAAGTGAAAATTATCCCAAAAAGAACTTGGGAAGCTATAGGAAAGCCTGCCATGATCCCTTCCCTAGGAGGAACAAGTTTCTTCAGAGGAAAGCTAGTAAACCTCTGTGGAAGGCTCACCCGGATACCTATGACTGTCAATGGAACTTCGACAGAGGAAGACTTTGAGATCATTAAATTTGTTGAAGACAACACCTCATTTACCATGCTCATAGGAAAACCTTGGATTGATAAAGAACAAGCCAGACGAAAAGAGGAAGAAAAAGTTTTGGAACAGAATAAGCAAGAGTTAAAAGACTTTATGACCAGAAGGATCGCGCACTTGATTTAAGAACAGAAGAGAAGATCACAGATATTTAATATTAGCAACTCTGATGTCGAAGCTAAGAGAACACTTGAGGATCCATAGAAGATCGATTTACCTATTTTTGATACAGAAGAAGTATTATCAAGGAACCCTAGGAAAGACTTTCAATAGTGTGAAGTAACTAAGACCACAGAAGATAAACATCAAAATGGTAAAAGAATTACTGAGACGAAGCTAACTGGGAAGAAGGCTAGGAAGTTAAGAAAGAAAAGGGCTAATACTGTAAGGTTACAAGAGGTTCTAGAGGACACTTGGCAGCAAGAAGAATTGCAGAATTGGAGCTTCATCGAGATATCAGAACAACGACATAGAGTACTTCGCCATGACGAAGCAATATATC
>JASDQU010370464.1:23330-83211 GCA_032191745.1 Picea mariana | reverse complement strand
CCATATGCTCATGATTCAGGTGGATATTGGTGGCCACCCACCTATTCCAATTGGCTCCTCTTGACATTTTTTAGCTCAACACGTTCTTATTTACTTCTTTGTAATTGTGGGTTCTACACTTTAGAGGTTGTTTGAAGCCCTACACATCCTCTAGCTAGATATTGGTGGCCTCCCACCTAATCCAACTAGCTTATTTTGTATGTTTTCATGCCATCACATCTTGTTGTACTTTGAGGGCCATTTTGGGGCCCTAAACATTGTTTTTTTTTGGTTTTCCATAGTCAAAATGTAGACAGAGTTTGAGTATCATCATGTAATGTGTATTTCTCTAAAATACCTTTCCAACGGACTATCACACGCCTAAAACAGAGGTCGTATGCAAAATTTACAACCCGAGGAAGTTGAGGTACCAAATTACCCGTAGGGGCCCACATAACTTTTGGCGTTTCATCTCTTAGGGTTACGTTTTTGGATGTCTAGGGTTTTGGCATTCATGAGTAATATAAAAAATGCCTTTGTAGCCTCATTGTAATCATTTTTCTCAGACTAATGCATGTAGCAGCCACATCTGTTCTCAGAGATAGCTACCACCATTCGAGAAAGTGTTTCAGTTCTGCAGTTTTACAGTTTCATCCTATTTCATTTATTCAATAGAAGATATTGTTCATTGGATATCTGTGTGTTCTTCATATCTCTATGTTTATTGTATTTGGTCTGTTAATCAGTTCGTTCTGCTCTTAAATATGTATTAGTGGTATCAGAGCGATCTTCTCTTCATTTATTTTTCTTTGTTCATGTCCTCGACAAGATTTGGGTACAAAAAGTTAGGACTTGAACCAATCGATTCGTTGCAAGATCGGTCTCACCGAGCCTGACAACAACCCATGGGGGATGAAAAGAAAGATGATGGAGAAAGAGATCCTTTTAAAATGTTGCTCAAGGAAGCCCTCGTGTGACAAAGGAACGAAATGATGGACAACTTTGCGCAGATCATTCGACGACTGCCCATAGGAGAAGCATCTTCATCAAGCTTCCATGTAACGCCCTTCAAGGTACAAGTAAATTTTTATATTCCATTATTTGAAGGAATGATAGATGCGGATGGTGTAGATAAATGGTTGAATCTACTCGAAAGGTATTTTTCAATCCATAATTTTTCCGATATGGAAAAGATTACTTTTGCACTCCTCAAGGTCATCCCCCATGTTAAGGATTGGTGGGATACTTACTCTTAGCAAAGGGCCATAAATGAATCTTGAATATTTGTGGTCGCCCCTACATGGGATTCCTTTTTAGATGTCATTAAAGAACAATACTGCCCCGTTGGAAGGTACAGGGACTAGTACACTCGATGGATCACCCTGCATCATGAAAGGGACCAGACAGTACTAGATTTCACCAATATTTTCCATACCCTGGGCACCAAATTGGGTATCAAAGACTATGTGTGATATCTAGTGCTTAAATACCACAATTGTTCGCATAGATACATTCAAACAGAAATGGAGTTTCTGGACATCACCTCATTAGGTATGGTTTATAGATATGTTGTCAAGATTGAGCAGAAATTTAAGCAAAAGAGGAGAGAGTTTGGATCTGCAAACCCCTCACAGCCAAAACAGGGAAAGGGAGACCCCAACCTGCACGTCAAGGGATAGAGAAAATATGGACACTCTTAGGACAACCAATCCAAGCCGCAAAACAAGAAGGGAAATAAAAATATGGAGAAGGACATGGGAAAATGGTTTGAATACCATAAAATCCCTTGGCGCAACACTGAAGAATGTCACTCCAAGCAGTCACTTGTGCCCAAGCTGAAGGCGTCCGAGTGCGAGGTCGATTCTGAATCTGAATCAAATCCAAAAGGAGGGAAGCATATTATCGATGATGAACCTAGTGCCACTATCTCTACCACCAAATTCCAACCAAGTGAACCAGAATAATCAGCAAAAGGGGAACATCTTTTTCACTCACATGTGCGGGTAAAGGGGTCTCCACTTCATTTCATTGTTGATAGAAGTATTCAGAAGAACCTGATCTCAGTAGAGGTCATCAAGAGATTAGACCTTCCGACGACATCGCACCCATAGAACTACACCATTGGCTGGATTCACCAAGGAAGAGATCTTTGTGTCAGCCAATAGTGTCATTTTCCCTATGGCATCAAGCCTTTCAAAGACGAGGTGTTGTGTGATATTTATCCCCTTGAAGTTTGTGATGTTATTTTAGGACAACCATATTGGTGGAAGCGTCATGCTATGTATGAGTCTAGACCCCGCATTTGTATTATTACTTTGGGTAGACAACTTTACAGGATACCAGAGGTAGCGTCGCCTACTACTATTTATTTAATCTCTTCTAAGAAATGAAGTAAGGTCATTTCAAAGATCGAGAAGTTTGTCTTCTTTGTGATCTGTGCTCACAGTAAGAAGAAGTTCGTCACCACATCCGTGGCCTCTACACAGAGCCTCTCTTTGCAGCAAAATAAAGTGGATGGGATCTTGGAAGAGTACAAAGACATCTTCTCCTCACCCACCAGGGTACCGACACACTTCCAAGTCAAGAATCCAATTGATATGACCCCCGGTCCACCTCTTCCTAATGGAATAGTCTATCGTCGCTCGCTAATGGAAAATGAAAAAATCAAGCATTAGATCCAAGAGATTCTTCAAAAGGGGCACATCAAACCCAACTCCTTCCCTTGTGGAAACCTGATTGTACTGGTGCAGAAGAAGGATGGGACCTAGTGACTCAGCATTGATTACAGAGCATTAAACAAAATCACTGTTAGGAATCGATACCCAATTCCCAGGATTGATGACCTTCTTGACCAAATCAAGGGGGAAAATATCTTCATCAATATTTAGCTAAAGTTTGGCTACAACTAGGTTCCCATCGATCCAACTAATTTATGGAAGACAACTTTCAAATCTAAAGAAGGTCTCTTCGAATGGATGGTCATGCCCTTTGGCTTAACAAATGCACCAACCACTTTCATGAGGTTGATTGATGATGTATTGAGACCCTTCACCAACTCTTTTGTGGTGGTAGATTTGGATGGCATCCTCATCTTCAACAAAACTTGGGAGGAGCACATGCGGCATATTCAACAGGTTTTGAGCACTCTATGGAAGCACAAGCTATATGCCAACTTGGAAAAATGATCCTTTGGCATGAAGAGGGTCTAATACTTGGGATACAATTTTGATGAGCATGGGGTAGATGTTGATCCAACTAAGATCCAAGTCATTTGTGATTGGCCAGCCCTGACCACACTAACCGAGCTTCAAATCTTCTTGGGACTGGCCAACTTCTATCGATGCTTCATGTTGGGATTCTCCCATATTGCATGGGCCCTCAGCCAATTGACCAAGGGAAGTGGCAAGGCAAAGTTCGTGTGGGGGAAGAAACAACAAAGATCATTTGACGATCTAAAGCATCACTTGTTCTTAGATATAGTACTCTCCTTTATTGATCTGTAACAACTGTTCGAGATTGAGACTGATGCATCTGAGTATGTTGTAGGTGCATTTCTCACTCAACACGGTCATCCAGTGGCATACCATAGTGAGACAATCTTAGATACTTTCCGTAAATACCCCACCTATGACAAGGAAATGTATTCTATTGTACAATCCTATTGTCAATGGAAACATTACATTATAGAAAAGGAGACAATCGTTCACACTAATCACAAGCCTCTGCAGTTCATACAGACATAAGGGAAATTACAAAATGATTGCCATCAAAAGTGGTCCACCTACTTGCAACAATTCCATATCAACATCAAGTATAAGATAGGGAGATCAAATCATGTCACTAACTTCCTCATTTAACCTGTCGTGGATGCACTCACCACTGTGCTCTGTTCCTGTGGGCATGAGGCATATGAGTGCCCCCAGCTTTATCAACAAGATCTGGACTTCCCCACCACCTATCAAGTCTTGGGTATAGGTGTGACTGTCACCGATTTTCACATTCAGGACAGACTGTTATGCCATCTAGGCCATATTTTTGTTCCTTCAAGCGAGCGTGAAAAAATGATTTGGGAATCCCACTACAGTCGAAGGGCAGGATATTTTGGCATGGAGAAAACTGTGGTCGTTCTACAAAAACATTTTTATTGGCCAAAAATTTGACAGTACGTCATCAAGTATATCGGATCTTTCACTGCATGTGCCATTGCAAATCCATCCATCAAGAAGAAAGGATTATACACACCTATTACTACTCTCAATTAGCCTTAGGAATCCATCTCCATGGATTACATGTCTGGCCTTTCGTCCACCAAGCAAGGAAATGATTATGTATTTGTGGTCATTGATTAGTTTTCGAAGATGGCCATCCTCACAGCCTAGAAGAAGAATATCACAGCGGCAGATACTACCAAGATCTTCTTCAAATGAGTGTGGGTCCATTTTGGGATACCACAAACCATAATCTTCGACCAGGACAGCGGGTTCCTCAGCACATTTTGGTCGAGTCTCTGGTCACTGTTGGACACCAAGCTCACTAAATACATTTCTTTCCACCCCAAAATAGATGACCAAACAAAGGTCATCAATCAGATGTTTGTGCACATCTTGCGCATGTACAACTCTAAGCATCTGCATACATGGGATGATATTCTCCCCTATGTTCAACATAGTTACAATAGGGCTCTCCATAGCTCCACTAGCCATAGCCCATTTTAGGTGGGGCTATGATTCCAACCCTTGGGTCCCACTAATGTTTCACTACCTCTTTCCACCACACAGACAAAGACACTAGATTCATTGAGTGGATTCAACACATCTGCCAACAGGTCCATGAGATTTTGTAGAAATCCAATGCTAAGTGAAAGAAATGTCATGATCAACACAGGGTATCGCACCATTTCCAGGTTGGAGATAAAATCTAGTTATATTTGCAGAAGGAGCATCTTACAGGGCCCCATCAGAAGCTCTTCCCACTTCTCTATGGGCCTTACACTATCACCAAGGTTGTGGGTAACAATGATTTTGAGCTCAACACTCCACCCTTCCTTGGCTTGCACTCGATATTCAATGTGGACCTCCTTCGTCTATATTTTCCACCATTATTGGACACCTCAGAGATTGCAGAACAACTGACACTAACAAATCTCAACCCTGATTGCATGGAACAAGAATCCATTGATCAGATAGTGGACACACAAGTCAAAGGCACTTGCCATCATAAGATCCATCTTTATCGGGTTATCAAGGTAGGGAAACTCCTACACCAAGGAAATTGCCTCACCCGAGGCCAAATTCAACAGACCTTTCCTCACCTGATGGGGGAACTCAACGCAATGGAGACCATTTCTTCCTAAGGGGGGAGGACTGATCCAAGTGGATATTGGTGGCCACCCACCTATTCCAACTGGCTCCTCTTAACATTTTTTAGTTAAGCATGTTCTTTTGTACTTATTTGTAATTGTGGTTTCTACACTTCCAGAGTTGTCTGAATCCCTAGACATATTCCACATGTATACTGGTGGCTTCCCACCTAATCCAACTCGCTTATTTTGTAGGTTTTCATGTCAACATGTCTTGTTGTACTTCCAGGTCCATTTTGCAGCCCTAAACATTGATTTTTTTTTCTTTCCACAATCAAACTATAGACAGAGTCAGAGTTTGATGGCGTAATGTGTAGTTCTATAAAATAACTTTCCAACGGGCTATCACACTCCTAAAAAAGTGGTCATATGGAAAATTTATGACCTCGGGAAGTTGAGGTACCAACTTACCCATAGGGGCCCACATAACTTTTGGTGTTTCATCTCCTAGGGTTAGGTTTTTGGATGTCTAAGGTTTTATCATTCATGAGTAATATAAAAAAATTCTCTGGAGCCTCAGTGTAATCAATCTGCCCATATGGATGATGTAGCAACCACATCTCTTATTAGAGATAGATACCACCATTCGAGAAAGTGTTTCAGTTATGCAGTTTTACAGTTTCGTCCTATTTCATTTATTCAATATAATAATTGTTCACTGGATATCTATGTGTTCTTCATATCTCTGTGTTTATTGTATTCAATCTGTTAATCAGTTCATTCTGCTCCTAAATCCATATCAACTTCCCACCAATCATCCCTATTAAAACCCAAATAGTTCCATCCACTCAGTGTTCACCACTTCAATCTCACGCATCCCCCCAATCCATCATCTAACGTGGATAACACAGTTGATGCGACAACAAATTTTCCCTTGTTGCAACTTGTACAACCAACTACTCCACCTACTAGTAACTCTCCATTTTTTCCTGAGTTATTCATGGTGAGATCATTCATTGATGATTTTTTTTATGTATCATGAATGGAATTGATATTATGCATTTTTGTTTAAATAAAATTCTTTCATTATTGTGATTTTTTAGGGTGGCATAGCTGAGAGATTAGGGTTGTGCACAAGGGAAGCATGCTCATGACTATTAGTATCATTTGTCTGTGGCAAGTTTTCTTAGCTTGAATTATAAAGTATCATTTTGTAAGTTTGTTTATTCATTATGGAAAATAAATTATAGTAATGTTGTTTATTTGTCCAATCTCCACAAATAAGAACCACACCCGAGCACAAAACAACTTGAGGTCTTGCTTCAAGTAAGAGGAGAAATATTTACTTCCTCGATGCACCTAATAGTTGTGAGGGTGGAAGTGGTTAATGAGTGACCAATGAGCCCCATTTTGTATATAGGGAATTGTTGGCCCTTGGGTATGGAAGCAAGCGAAGATCAAGGAAGAAAAGGAAAAATGCGAACTTCGTGCAAGACACAGTGACTATTATTGGGTCAAAGTGAGCAAAAGAGCAGAAAAGATGGAGAGAAGTATGAGAAAGAAATCGGTTGGATGAGGAGATCAAGAATGACAGATAAGCAAGGAATAAGGATTGCGGATAGGTCAACAAGTGGAAAAATCCACCATTGGATGCTTTGGATCACCACACGAGAAGAAAGGAAAGACAGGTTGGCGAAGCCCGAAAAACGAGGGTCAAGTTGACCTAGGGTTTTAGACACTTAGGGTTTTGGTATCTATGGTTTTGAAACCTAGGTTTTGGCCTAAGGATGTAGGTGAGTAATTGTAATGTATAAATAAAGGTAATGGGGACCTAGGTTGTTGTTGTTGGTATTTTGGTCGGTACGATATTGTTGTCAAATTAGTGGTATTGTTGTATGAGAGATTATTATTGTGTGAGAGAGAAAAGTGCTAAGTGTGAGAGCCTTCTAGTATTGTAAGATCTCTAGTTGGGTGTGAATATCGATCCTGCAGCTGGGTGCCCAGGAAGGGGAGAGAAGGAGAGGAGAAAAAATAAGATCTTCTAGCTAAGAACGCAGACAAGAACTGTATGCTTCATATTAACATATTATAAAGCACAGTTCTATGGATGTAGCCCTAGAGAGAGGGTGAACCATGTATATTTTGTGTTATGTGTGATTGATATTTTATCTCTGTCATTGATATGTTGTGATTGCATTATTGTGTTAGATATGATAAGTAGATGTGCATAGTAGATCTAAGCTGATAAGTGATATATGAATGTTGTGTTGTTCATGTGCTAGATCCACTTGATATTCCCCTTGGTTGTAGACATCCCTTTCCTATAACCCCCTCATAACAGCTTCAGGTGAGACCACATCTGCTTCGCAGGTGTTGCTGAAAGGGCCAGTAGTTAGGGCTTGTTGGTGCCCTCTTGGAGCTGAACCCTGGGTCTACGCCTGTGCCAACAAATGGTTCTATTGCTGGGACTAGAATATTCTTGAGGTAATGCCAAGGTGGTTTCCATCAAAGACAGAGATTCAAAAGTGGATAGAGGATCAATAAATGGACTTCACTGAAGCCCAGAAAAAGAACCCTAATCTTCACTGATATACATGAAATCTTCTTTGGGCGAATCCATGAGGATTTGTATGAGTGGATAGCTATATTAGCAGATACCCAGTTCAAGATTCGATCTATACCCCTTGTGGTTTGGACGTCGGAGTTGATCAAGAAGTTCAAAAGAGTTGATAGCGTCATATCATGAGCAGTATACCACTGGTTTGATAACACCATTGGAGGGTACATCACAGAGTTTGATGTTGACAGAGTAGATTCATACAACCAAGCTGAGAGATATTTCTTTAAGGGACCCAGAGGAAAATTTTTATAGTTATTGAAGTTGAGACTCAAGATGTTATTGCATGAGAATAACATCTTGACAATATAGTAGATTGGTCAGATCTAGAAAGGATAATGTTCAAGAACTCAGACAACAACAACGACACGGAAGTTGGACATACGCACAGTGGGAGAGTGTTCAGAGAAGTTCACCTTGTGAACCTGTTCAAGCAGAACTACGAGGAGGAGGGTTTCTATAGTGGAGAAGAAAAAGATCTGATAGACAAAGAGCATTTCGAGACTACTGGGACAAAAGAAGGAAAATCTGAAGAGCTTTGTTGGGAAGAACCTGAAACCTCAGAAACTGAGAAGACCATCGAAGTAAGTACTATTATCCCTCCTTTTGATTTGGTAGTATTAACCAACTAGATTAATCTTAGTCACCAAAGTGTCCAAAGAACTGTCAATAGTAGTCCATATCAAAAGCTTGTGGCTTTTGATATGGTGCCAAAAGTAAATTGCACTCTTATCCAACGTTGTTCTTTGATTTGATTACTTATTTATGGGTTTGATTACTTATTTATGGGGTATTTTAATCATTCTATCAAACGACTCTTTTTAGATGATGATTTCTGGGGACATTTGCTTGAAATCTGGCTAGAAATTGTTAGAACCTCACATGTGATTATTTCTATGTAATCCAAGTGTCCCAAGAGTTTCTCAGCATGCTGAATCCATTTCTACATTCAGATATGAATTTTAAACAACAAAAAATAATAATTTTATGTAAATTTATTTAAACCATTTGGTAGAACACTTAGACAATACCCTTATTTATGAAATTGTACCTTCAGAAATCAGTGGCTTTGTAAAAATTCCTCTCCCTATAGAAAAGAAAAATGGGTAGCTAGTACATGCTCTAGGCTTCAAAGATGCACTCAGACTTAGGTAATCTATTTTTAGAACAATTACCTAAAAAAATTGTTCTTTTAGGTAAGCTTTTTCTCTTATCTTAAAAATATAACATAGAAGAAATCAAGGCAGGATGGTGTAAAAATATAACATACAAGAAATCAAGGAAGGACGGTGTAGACCATGCAGAGAGAAGGTTGGACGCATTAGAGACTTTGGTGGTGTTAGTCGCGTTCCTAAGAACACACGTTCCTAGGAATAGGCATGTGCTCTAGGAATGTGTGTGTTCCTTTGATTAAATTTCTTAAGAGGGTTCTGTCTCCACATGATTCTAAGTATGTATTTGGAAGAAATTACAATTTTTTTTAGTTTCCTAATTTTTTTAAATGTTTAAAAAATAAATATAATATTTATTTCTATTACTAAATTGCTACAAATTTAATTGACATGGAGTCTAGAGAAAACTCAAACGTGACACTATCACAGGAAGGCATACCAAACTCCAAACCATAACCTTTAAATGTAAATATGGAAATTGATGAAGGGTTGAGGTCTTTTAGAACTCTTGTTCAATACTTACACAATATTAGAGAACCTTGACATCACTAGAAAGATCCCTAGACACCATTTTATATTCCACTACAAGTACCCAATGACAATTAGCTAATATTTCTTATTGTAGAGATAAAATGTTTGAATATTAAAAGACTAGGATAGATAAAAAACCAAGTTAGAGACCTAAACATTACAAAACAATAAATAATGACATTTCTTATTGATCTAAGTACCAAAGTAAAACCACCAGTCACAAAGAGACACATTTGTGTGGATTGGTGCACCTATCAACCAGTTTTAGAGAATTGGATGAATAGGCGGTTTATGTTTTTTCATAAAACTCCCTACAATAAAAGGAAGGTGACTGTACAATTCCTCATAAAATTATGGGTAGAGTTTATGTTAAGTCTCCATGTCAACTACATTGACATTGGTGAATTCGAGGGGGTGGCTTGTGCATCCTCATAGGACAAAGAAAATATTAGGTGTGATTCATTGCTAGGTCCTCATCCTCTTAGGAAAAGGTCTAAACCCCTACATAACATCTTCCCATCGTAGAAAGCATCAAATAGACACATACATTCATATCCACCTTGACTCGAAGCTTGGTGCAACATAACACTTTTATAGCATTATCCCGCCAAGAGCTGCCTACATGTGATGTTTGTAGAGGGACTAGTCCTTAAATCCCTATGATAAAGTCCATCCAAGAGAGGGAACATGGATAGACTATACATCCATGTCACCCTCACAGATGCTTGAGTTGTTGGAAGACTTGTTATGGGCTAGTAGAGGCCACTAGACATGAGAGTTTCATGGAGGAGGTTAGTATCTTGACCATCTCTATATTCTTCATTCATTATATATATAGTTTATTGTGTATGTTTTCTATATTTAATTATATTATGATTGCAGTTTCTACACTCGAATAGTAGACCCTTGATGCCAACAAATGCATTAGTGTCATTTTCCACCATTGATGCAATACTAGCAACAACTTTCTCACTTGGTGTACTTCATACTCATGTATGTGGTGCCTTTGATTAATTCACCACAATGTTCTACTTATTCCTTGAGAATCTCACTAATCGACTACTATTCTACTACATTTGTAAGATAATTTTTGTGTTTCTACAAGCAATTTATGAGAAATTAAATATAATGTTGTCGTGCTTCTAAAGGTTGTGATATCATACAACGATGAACCATGTCCACCTAGGATGGACATATCACCCCTTTCATAGCTATCATTCGTCGAGTTAAATTTTGTTTAAATTTAAAATTTGTTCTATTGTTTTTGTTGAATTTCACATTTTTGTACTAATAAAATATTATAAATATGTATGCAGGTGAGTTCATTGACTTCAAGGTTTTTGTACCACCACCATCCCATTCAGTACCACTACTGACATTGCCCCAATAATTTATCCTTGGCTATAGGGAAAGTCTAGTCAATGGCCACCTTTCCCTGGCTCTTGGGATACCACTTTCCACCCCAAGGATTTTTCTATCCCTCATACAACCTGTGGTAGCTTATCACCAACCACCCCCACCACCTTTTCCATCCCATCCGTCCATAGTGGTTGCACCCATATGTATGTAGGTGAATTCATTGACTTCGAGGTTTCCTGTACCACCACCATCCCATTCAATACCACTACTGACATTGCCCCCATCATTTATCCTTGGCTATAGGGAAAGTCTAGTCAATGACCACCCACCTATTCCAATTGGCTCCTCTTGACAGATTTTAGTTCAACACGTTCTTATGTACTTCTTTGTAATTGTGGGTGCTACACTTTCGGGGTTGTATGAATCCCTACACATATTCCAGGTGGATATTGGTGGCCTCCCACCTAATACAACTGACTTATTTTGTATGTTTTCATGTCAGCACATCTTGTTGTACTTCTAGGACCATTTTGGGGCCCCAAACATTGTTTTTTTGGCTCACCATAGTCAAAATGTAAACGAAGTCAGCATTTGATGGTGTAATGTGTAGCTCTCTAAAATACCTTTCCAATGAGATATCACGGGCCTAAAATGGAGGTCATATGCAAAAGTTATGACCTGGGGAAGTTGAGGTACCAACTTACCCATAGGGGCCCACATAACTTTTGGCATTTCATCTATTAGGGTTAGGTTTTTTGATGTCTAGGGTTTTGGCATTCATGAGTAATACAAAACATTCCTCTGGAGCCTCATTGTAACCATTTTTCTTAGACGGATGCATGTAGCAGTCACATCTCTTCTCAGAGATAACTACCACCATTCGAGCAAGTGTTTCAGTTCTGCAGTTTTACAATTTCATCCTATTTCATTTATTCAATAGAAGATATTGTTCATTGGATATTTGTGTGTTATTCATATCTCTGTGTTTATTGTATTCGGTCTGTTAATCAGTTCATTCCGCTCCTAAATCTGGACCAGTGGTATCATAGCGATCTGCTCTTCATTTATTTTTCTTCGTGCATGTCCTCGACAAGATTTGGGTACAAAAAGTTGGGACTCGAACCAATCGATTCATTGCAAGATCGGTCTCACTGAGCCTGAAAACAACCCATGGGGGATGAAAATAAATATTATGGAGAAATAGACCTTTTTAAAATGTTGCTCGAGGAATCCCTCATGCGACAAAGGAATGAAATGACGGACAACTTTGCATAAATTCTTCCAAGATTACCCACAAGAGAAGCATATTCATCAAGCTTCCATGTAACCCCCTTCAAGGTACATGTAAATTTTGATATTCCATTATTTGAAGGAATTATAGATGTGGATGGTGTAGACAAATGGTTGAATCTGCTGGAAGGGTATTTTTCAGTCCATAATTTTTTCAATAAGGAAAAGATTATTTTTGCACTCCTCAAGGTCGTCCCCCATGTTAAGAATTGGTGGGATACTTACTCTAAGAAAAGGGCCATAGAGGAATATGAAATATTTGTGTTCTCCCCTACATGGAATTCCTTCTGGGATTCCATTAAAGAACAATACTGCCCCGTTGGAAGATACGAGGACCAGTACACCCGATGGACCACCATGCATCAAGAAAGGGACCAGACAGTACTATATTTCACCAATATTTTCCATACCCTACTCACCAAATTGGGTATCAAATACTCCGAGTGACATCTAGTGCTTAAATACCATGGTTTCTTTCATAGATACATTCAAACAGAAATGGAGTTTCTGGACATCGCCTCATTAGGTATGGATTGTAGATATGTTGTCAAGATTGAGCATAAATTTAAGCAGAAGAGGAGTGAGGTTGGATCTGCAAACCCCGCATGGTCGAAGCAGAGAAAAGGCGGCCCCAACGCACACGTCAAGGGATAGAGAAAAGATTGGCACTCTCAGGACAACTAGTCCAAGCCGCAAAACAATAAGGGCAATGAAAAGATGAACATGGACATGGGAAAATGGTGTGAATACCATAAAATACCTTGGCACAACACTGAAGAATGTCGCTCCAAGCAGTCACTTGTGCCCGAGTTGAAGGTGTCTGAATATGAGGTTGATTATGTCTCTAAATCAAATCCAAAAGGAGGGAATCAGATTATCCATGATGAACCTAGTGCCACTGTCGCTACCACCAAATTCCATCCAAGCAAACTAGAAGAATCAACAGAAGGGGAACACCTTTTTCACTCACATGTGTGGGTAAAGGGGTATTTGATTCATTTCATTCTCGATAGAAACAATCAGAAGAACATGATCTCAGCAGAGTTCATCAAGCGATTGGACTTGTTGATGACACCGCACCCACAATGCTACACCATTGGTTCGCTTTGCTAAGGAAGAGATCTTTGTGTCATCTAATAGTGTTGTTTTCCCTACATCATCAATCCTTTCAAATACGATGTATTGCGTGATATTTCTCCCCTCGAAGTTTGTGATGTTCTTTTAGGACAACCATATTTGTGGAAACATCATGCTATGTATGAGTCTAGACCTCACATTGTTATTATTACTTCGGGTAGAGAATTGTATAAGATACCAGAGGTAGCACCGCTTACTGCTATTTCTTTAATCTCTGCTAAGGAATGAAGTAAGGTCATTTCACAGATCAAGAAGTTCATCTTCTTTGTGATCTTTGCTCATGGTAAGCAGATGGTCGTCGCCACATCTATGGCCTCTACATAGAGCCTCTCTTTCCAGCATAAGAAAGTGGATGGGATCGTGAAAGAGTACATAGACATCTTATCCTCACCCACCAGGGTACCAACACACTTCCAAGTCAAGCATCCAATTGATCTGACCCCTTGTGCACCTCTTCCTAATGGACTAGTCTATCGTCACTTGCTGATGGAAAATGACGAAATCAAGCGTCAGATCCAAGAGATTCTTCAAAAGGGGAACATTAGACCCATCTCCTCCCCTTGTGGAAGCCCGATTGTACTGGTGTAGAAGAAGGATGGGACCTAGAGACTCTGCATTATTTATAGAGACTTAAACAAAATCATTGTTAGGAACCGGTACCCAATTTCTAGGATTGATGACCTTCTTAACCAAATCAAGGGGGAAAAGTTCTTCAACAATATTTACCTAAAGTCTGGCTACCACCAGGTTCCCATCGATCCAACTAATTTATGGAAGACAAATTTCAAATCTAAAGAAGGTCTCTTCGAATGGTTGGTCATGCCCTTTGGCTTAACAAATGCACCAGCCACTTTCATGAGGTTGATGGATGACGTATTGAGACCCTTCACCAACTCTTTTGTGGCGGTATATTTGGATGACATCCTCATCTTCAACCGAACTTAGGAGGAGCACATGCGACATATTTAATAGGTTTTGAGCACTCTGTGAAAGCACAATCTATATGCCAACTTGGAAAAATGCTCCTTTGGCATGAATAGGGTCCAATACTTGGGCTACATTTTTTATGAGAATGGGGTACATGTTGATCAAAGTAAGATCCAATTCATCTATGACTAGCCATCCCCGACCACACTAACCAAGATTCAGAGCTTCTTGGGACTGACCAACTTCTACCGATGCTTCGTGTTGGGATTCTCCCATATTGCATGGGCTCTAAACCAAGTGACCAATGGAAGTGGAAGGTAAAAGTTCATGTGGGGGAAGAAACAACAAAGAGCATTCCATGATCTGAAGAATCATTTGTGCTTATCTCTAGTACTCTCCTTTCATGATCTGCAATAATTGTTCGAGATTGAGACTGATCCATCTGACTATGTTGTAGGCCTAGTTCTCACTCAACACGATCATCTGGTGGCATACCATAGTGAGACACTCTTAGATACTTTCCGGAAATACCCCACCTATGACAAGGAAATTTATTCCATTGTATAATCTTGTCTTCAATGGAAACATTACATTCTAGGAAAGGACATGATCGTCCACATTGAGCACAAGCCTATGCAGTTCATACAGACACAAGGGAAATTGTAAAATGACTTCCTTCAGAAGTGATCCACCTACCTGCAACAATTCCATCTCAACATCAAGTATAACACATGGAGCTCAAATCATGTCATTGATTGCCTCATTCAACCTCTCGTGGTTGCACTCACCATCGTGCTCCATTGTTGTGGACATAAGGCATATGAATGGCCCCAACTTTATCAACAAGATCCAAACTTCACCACCACCTATCAGCTCTCGGGTACAGGTGCGTCTGTCACTGATTTTCACATTTTGACAGAATATTCTGCCATCTAGGCCATCTCTATGTTCCTTCAAGCGAGTGTTCAAAACTGATTTGGGAATCCCACTACAGTCAATGGCAGGACATTTTGGTGTGGAGAAAATTGTGGTCATTCTACAAAAACATTTTTATTGGCCAAAACTCTGACAGGACGTCAGTAAGTATATCAAATATTGCACTGCATGTGCCATTTCCAATCCAACCATCAAGAACCAAGTCTTATACACCCCTATTCCTACTCTTGAGAAACCTTAGGAATCCATATCCATGGATTGCATGTTTGACCTTCCATCCACCAAGCAAGGAAATGATTGTGTATTTTTGGTCATGATCAGAGTTTGAAGATGGTCATCCTCACAGCCTGCAAGAATAATATCATAGCGTAAGATACTGCCAAGCTCTTCTTCAAATGAGTGTAGGTCCATTTTGGGATACCACAGACCATCATCTCTGACTAGGACATTAGGTTCCTCAACACATTTTGGTCGAGTCTCTGGTCATTGTTGGACACCAAGATCACTAAATCTATTTCTTTCCACCCCCAAATGGACAGTCAAATAGATGTTGTCAATCAGATGATTGTGCACATCCTGCGCATGTACAAATCCAAACATTTTCATACATGGTATGAGAGTCTCCCCCATGTTCAACATAGTTACAACAGGGATCTCCATAGCTCCACTGGCCATATCCCATTTCAGGTGGGGCTATGACTCCAACCCTTGGGTCCCATTGATGTTGCACTACTACTTTCCACCACACAGATAGACTCTTCTCTGAGACTGACAAAGCCACCAGATTCATTGAGCGAATTCAGCACATCTGTCAACAGGTACATGAGATTTTTCATAAATCCAATGCTAAGTACAAACAATGCCATGATCAACACAGGGTACCGCACCAGTTTTAGGTTGGAGACAAAGTTTGGGTATATTTGTAGAAGGAGCATCTTACAAGGCCCCATTAGAAGCTCTGCCCACTTCTCTATGGGCCTTGCACTATCACCAAGGTTGTGGGTAATAATGAATTTGGGCTCAACACTCCAATCTTCCTTGGCTTGCACCTGATGTTCAATGTGGACCTCCTTCATCTATATTTTCCACCATTATTGGACACCTCAGAGATCGCAGAAAAACTGATACCAATAGAGCTCAACCCTGAGTACATGGAATAAGAATCCATTCATTAGATAGTGGACACACAGGTCGAGTGCACTCGCCAACATAGGATCCATCTTTATCGGGTTATCAAGGTAGGGGAACTCCTACACCAAGGAAATTGGCTCACCCAAGGCCAAATTCAACAGAACTGTCCTCACCTGATGGGGGAACTCAACCCAATGGAGACCATTTCTTCCTAAGGGGGGAGGACTGATCCAGGTGGATATTGGTGGCCACCCACCTATTTCAGCTCGCTCCTCTTGACATTTTTTAGTTAAGTATGTTCTTTGGTACTTCTTTGTAATTGTTGGTTCTACACTTCCACGGCTGTTTGAAGCCCTACACATCTTCCAAGTAGATATTGGTGGCCTCCCACCTAATCCAACTAGATTATATTGTATGTTTTCTTGTCAGCACATCTTGTTGTACTTCCAGGGCCATGTTGGGGCCTTAAACATTCTTTTTTTTTCTAGCCATGGTCAAACTGTAGACGGAGTTAGAGTTTTATGAACTAATGTGTATTTCTCTAAAATACCTTTCCAACGGACTATCACAGTCCTAAAAAAAAGGTCGTATGCAAAATTTACGACCCCGGGAAGTTGAGGTACCAACTTACCCATAGGGGACCACATAACTTTTGGCGTTTCATCTCCTAGGGTTAAGTTTTTGGATTTCAAGGGTTTTAGAATTCATGAGTAATATAAAAAATGCTTCTAGAGCCTCATTGTAATCACTATGTTGAGACAGATGCATGTAACAGCCACATCTCTTCTCAAATATAGCTACCACCATTCGGGAAATTGTTTCAGTTATGTAATTTTACAGTTTCAGCCTATTTCATTTATTCAATAGAAGATATTGTTCACTGGATATCTATGTGTTCTTCATATATCTGTGTTTAATGTATGTAGTTTGTTAATGCGTTCGTTCCGCTCCTAAATCTGTATCATCTACCCACCAATCATCCCTATTAAAACCCAAATAGTTCCGTCCACCAAGTTTGCACCACTTCAATCTCATGTATCCCCCCAATCCATCATCTGACGCGGATAACACAGTCTACGTGACAAAAAATCTTCCCTTGTAGCAACTTGTACAACCAACTGATCCACCTACTAGTAACTCTCCATTGTTTCCTGAGTTATTCATGGTGACATCATTCATTGATGATTTTTTTTATGTATCATGAATGGAATTGATTTTATGCATTTTTGTTTAAATTTCATTCTTTCATTATTGTAATTTTTTTATGGTGGCATAGCTGAGAGATTAGGGTTGTGGATGAAGGAAACATCCTCATGACTATTAGTATCATTTTTCTATCGAAATTTTTCTTAGCTTGAATTATAAAGTATCAATTTGTAAGTTTGTTTATTCATTGTGGGAAAAAATTTATAATAATGTTGTTTCTTTTTCCAATATCCAAATATAAGAACCACACCCAAGCACAAAACAACTTGAGGTCTTGCTTCAAGTAAGAGGATAAATATTTACTTCCTCGATGCACCTGATAGTTGTGAGGGTGGAAGTGGTCAATGAGTGACCAATGAGCCCCATTTTGTATATAGGGAATCACATGTCATTCTTCCATGTTTGGGCACTTGTTTTCATTTGTATATTCGACATGACATTCCATTTTGTAAAAAAGGTAAATTTGAGTCTATTTTTAATACTCACACACACATTTCATGGAACATGTTACAGGAATTGAAGTGTTTGTTTATTTGATTTTGATGAATGATTATGATGATGATGATGATGGTGATGACGATGATGATGACGATTGAATCCTACACATCTAAAAATTGCAAGCACAATAAGTATAATCTCACCTAATTAATATCATCACGTTAATTGATTGTCCATTGGATTTCCCTACTTGGACACAAGATATTAGTTGATAGATGTTAAACTACTTATGTTAAAAATCATTTTGTATCTTGATGAAATTTCCATATTGTATTAGTAACATTGAATGTTAGCTAAGTCACCTGACATGAGGACATGGGACATAGAGGATCATCTTTAATAACATTTATGGAAATTAGACCAAATGAACCATAATTTAGGGGAGTTTTCACGATGAAATTTGTTTGTGTCATTGCACATGTCTAATTCAATTTTGGGATACCCACATGAATTACCTCCAATAGATATCCCAAAATTATTTCCAGCCCATCATAATGTCACTTCATTTGTTATATTTGCCTCCACTCTTGGCTCTATAAGAAATATAAAAAAAAACAGTGAAATGGTATGGATGTAAATTGTAATGACATTAGGATCTTATTAGTAAGATTAATTACAAATGAGTTAATGAATGTCAATCTTGAAGAGAAAACAATAGACAATTATAAAACCCATGGAAATCATGTCATCTCTCTTTTTTCATGTTCACATATTCCATCTCATTAATAGTATCGAACAAGTAGATTCATAGTTATTTTATTGCAATCATAATGCTATGTGTTTTCTTGTTAAAAAAAATGAAATGGTTATAGCCTTGGTATCTAGTATGATTATTATTTTATCATATTAGCGGGCCTCTCAAAAAATTAGTCTATAATTAATGGAAACCCCACTAATACAATAGATAATGAGAACAAAACACATAACTAATAATTGAATGTAAATCTTTCAACAATCCACCAATCTTGTACAAGTTTGGTCAAGCTCATCATAAAGATAATGCATAAATTTTCTATATTTCACATAAAACTATTTAATAATTATATTTGGGATTAAAAAATCTATTAAGCTTGGTAAAATATTTTAACTTGTGAAAAGATCACATGACACACTCACACCAAATTTACTTAACTACTCAAAATTGTCACAAAAAGTCATTTCCTACCAAAGTCCAAGTACTTTCATAGCCAAGCAAGTGAAATACAAGTTTCATGATTTATTGGATAGTATCATGCAGTCTGCTTATTCAACAAATATATTTGACATAATGTGGACCAACAATTTTCATCTTTAACACAATGGGGACCATACTCATTAGAGGTAATGATTGATCCATGCATATGCTTTTGGTTCATTCTAGACATGTTCCAAGTTTTAGTGCACCAAAATAGTGTTGTGAGTAAATCTCAATGTTCGTTTCATTGTCCTCATGCACAACACACCATTGATCCCTTCTAAAGAACTAATTTTGATAAAAATGACATGAGAGACACTAAAAAATATCGGTAAAATAATACCTTACAAACCCGCAATGTTCCTTGATTGATTTTCAAGGTCCAATGCTTGTGTCCTCGAATCAAGCATGTATGAATGGTGGCATGATCACATGAAATTCCTCCAATGTTGTGATGCAATGTATTATATAAAGATGTATGTCCATGGATTTTTCTTGAAAGTAATTGAATATAAGCCCATGTAATAGAACCACATTTTCTCTGTATCAACGTTAACTCACCATGAATCTCACTCACCAAAAGTAATGAATGGTTTGACATACAATGGAAAAAGGATCCTTCAACATTATCTCTAGTAGACAAAACTTTCCTTGAACATGAGCTCTTGAATTTTTTAAGAGGCCACTAAAAAACAAGTGCACTATGCAGATACAAGATTTGGTTTCAATCCTTCAATTGCACTTTATTTTTCCCTAAATGAAGGGGGAGTGCACGAAGTTTATGGAAAAAAAAGTGGCAATGGGGTGTGTTATCACACAATCTATACTTTCCCAAAGCCTAAAAGAAGGTAGGCCTAGATTGACATAACACAAAGGTAACCCTATCACTGTCACCCCAATAGGGTACCTCTTTCTCTTTAGAAGGAGGAAAGCCTCACTCCAAGGGAGACATCCTAGGACCTAGCTTGTTGACGAAGGGAAAAATATATGGTGAAAACCCACCCCTCTCTCTAGGTCACTTAGTAGAAGAAGTCACTTTGGTGATGTTTAAAAGGACAAGGGGAAATGAGAATGGGTTTGTACCTTCCTTTTACCACGGAAACATCAAACATTAGTAGCACCAGTTATAATCAATGAATTATTAAACAAATTATGTGTTTCATGAAAAAATTACTATACAATGAAAGTGACATTATGGTAGCAACAATGTATCTTGAAAGGTGCAAGTTATGATGACAAGGAAGAGTTACAACAGCCTTGCAAATTTGATAATGGTTTGTCACTCACACTTTCCAAGATAAATACAAGTCAATGATTGACTTAAATGGTTGTCCAAACATTTATAACAACATTAATTAACAGTGATTACAACAATGGAAACCACTTCAGAAAAAGCGCTATAATAAAGAAATAAGACACTACTTCAATACCCAATGATTATGGTTTTTTTAGTACAAATGCCCAATGGTTTTATGGATGAATTTTAGGGTTGTCAAGGGATACAACAATGGTTGTAACAACAACTATGACAATGGTAACACCTTCATAATTTGCACTCTAAGAGGGAAATTAAACATACAATTTAACACTTATTGATAATACCTTTCCTTATACAAATTATGGGATGAATTAGATGGTTAGTAGGCTAATATAAGTTGCAAAATGATATTTGTAGCAGTGATTACGACAACAACAAATTAGTTGTTAGTATTTCTAGACTAGGTTAGCAAATTAGTAGAGTATAAGGTGAAAGAGTTTGAGTATGAAGTGAAGGAGTTTGAGTTGAGTCTTGTCCAGAAGTAAGAGAGGAAGACTAGTGCCTTCAAGGGTAATGGATTCAAGGTGGACGTCTTCTTCTAAGAGTGAAAATCAATAATGATGATGCACAAAAGTCTAAGAGGGAGAAAACATAGTATAAGTAGTAACTTAAACCTTCCTAGGATTTAACCTCAAGAGACAAGATGCTAAGGTGTAGGCAATTCTAGGCCCTAACGCATTTCTCTCCTTAGAATTTATATGGAGTAAAACTTACACAACAATAACTAAATCCAAACCATTAGAGTGCTAGAAATTTAGGGCTCTAGGGTTTCACTGGTTACTAGATCAATCCAATGAAAATCTTGGCGATTAAAAAGTAACAAAGTAGCAATTTAAGTTTCTTACATCAAGCATTAAATACACCATGCAATTTCATAATCTTGTATGACCAAATAAAACCATGCAACAAACCATTCAATATATGACAAAATGCATATTTCACTTACTTGCACCAAGAATAATCATGATAATATCATGCAACATCACCATAAAACTTCCAAAATTGATCCAAGTTGAAAAAATCATCCTTACACAAGAGTGGTTCCTCACAATTTAAGCCAATGACCTCAAGAGGGTGCAAATTTCAGACCTCTTGTCTCCAAGGACAAGTTGTGATGAAAATGAATGTCACTTTCTTCTTATGTATACAAAATTTAACCTAAAGTTAATTTCGGTTCATAATTACTCGACCGACCTGGCCAGTTTTTTACACAAATAAAATCTAAACAAAATAAAATTAATTTTCATCTAAAAATCACTTTAGGGGTGACATCATGCCCCTCTAGGGTGACGTAGATACCCAACTATGGAACATTGGGTAGGGAAGGTGAAACGTTGGGCCTCCAAAGGCCTAAAACCATTCCCAAATGTGCCAATGCCTCATAAATGTCATCCAAGATTAAGCCCTACCTCTAGATGATTTCTAAGGATATCATCGTGATGTCTAGGGCCCTCAAGGGATAATTTCCATTTGGGAAAATAAATATACCCTAGGTCTAGGTCTACGAGGGTGCCTCCAAAGGCAACATCCTCATTTTTCCCAGTGTAATTTTTCAATCTCTTCCTACCCCTAGCTAGGGTTTCAACATCCATCTGTGGGATTTAATCCCCCATGAAGGTCTGAGATAGTCATTCCCTCATGTTTACCTATCGACCAAGCAAGTTCCTACAGCAACAAAAATTACTCCCTCCAGGGGTTCATAAGTCACATGGATCATAGCATGTAAATCACATCCAATAATTAAATTACCCAAACATGTGCATCAAACCCCACTTAACCCGGACATATTCTCAAATAAGGTATGCAATTTGACAAGTTAGGTTTGGAGAAGGTCTCAGGGTGTCCTATTGAGCTAACCTCTCTTAAGTTTGGTGTGTTTCCCAGGTGAGATCTAGTCCAAGTCATGTATGTGTATGAGATGGAATGGGGTAAATATTTGGGCATGGTGTGCATGTAATAACATGGAAATGTAGAGTCTTACCTGTGAGTGCCTTCGTAGAGGATGAGACTCACCTTGTCATAAATGAAATTGTTTCCTATCCCATTCATTTCCTTTTACTATTAGCTTTATTTATTTTGATATTTTACTCTTCTGATTTAAGGAAATAGTTGAGGGACACTATCCTTTCTTGATGACTAGAGGTAACATCATTATCCACAAACATTTCACAGAAATGACAAGGTTCGATCGTTATGAGTCCCCCTTTATCTTGTCTATGCCACCAAGAGCCACTACCCTGGCTTGGTGACCATATAGGTGGTAGTGTCATAACTCTATATGCCCATGGTCATAATAGGTAAGCTTGTGATGAGACCTCCTATCTATCAAATAGTACCTTGAGTGTATATGTTATCTTATGGGTCCCCTTTTCTTACTAATAATCTTTTCACTTCTTTCTCGAGAATCCATAGGCAAAGCATCTTGAAGGTTTCAACATTGGATTTTAACTCTTTCTAGCTAGTTTTACCCTCTTGGCCTTTAGCCCCTTCTTCCCACAAGGTAAGGTAAACCCTTCCTAATGTAGACAATCCCAATGCCCAAACAAGGATAGGGGATATGGAAGGAATAAATATGGAAAGTATTAAGTATGGAGGGAACATACGATGATGTTTCATAGATCCAACCACTAGAAACCCATCCTAAAGGAAAATCAACTTACTAGGGAACCATTTAACCCTTCTGGGTATTGTTGACAGGCGTAATTGACATACTGTCAATTGGAAGGTCAAATCCGGATCGGGGTTGTCTAAATAACTCAACCCATTTGGAATGAAATGACCTGACGGGTTGAATGGATTTGTTAGCCAACTAAAGTCCTAAAAATAACAAAAGAAAGGAAACTAATCTAAAAAGCTATAATACTAAGAATATAAATTTAATACTTACAAATATCACAAAAGGAAGATGACTATGTGCATATGATTATAAACAATGTATATACAATTTTGTGAGATTTACTAGATATCTTGCGAAATAGATGTTTTTGAAAATGTTTATGAAGTAGATAAAGAAAGCACATATATTTTATGTTTTCGGCTTAATATTTAAAATCTAAAGAACTGAAGAATATTAATCAAACACAATTGAAATAAAAACAAATTAACAATCAAATCTAATTGAAGCTATTCTTATTTCATTAATGAATAAAATAACTAAAAAAAATTGCAAATAGACTAACCTGTAATTGATCAATTAAAATGAGTTTATGTCTCTACGCATATTCAATCTCCTATCTGTGCTTCCTATGAGGAAAACCTATAATAGGATGGTGCTAACACTCCTAGAACAAACTCAAAGGTGTTTTGGAACAAGAATATAATAGTAAACTGGTAAATATACAGATATGGTGATCTTATAATGATGAACACTTATAATCAAAGAAACTTAATACAAAGCATTCATGTAATACATCATCCAATATCCGACATAAATCCACGATATTTAAATGAAATATTGATCACAGATATATTATAGGACAACAAATTACAGACAAAATTAAAGTGTTGAATAATATGAAATATCATACGATGATAAGACTAAAGATGTATAAACGTATTAAAATTCCATAAGACAAAGGAAAAACATAGTGGGTAAGTGCCATGCTGGTCTAAAGCGAAGGGGTGAACAACTTCTTCATATTGTTGATGTTTCGACAACATCAGGAAGACATTCTCTAAAGATAATAATTAATACTATTATTATTAATGATTATTATATATATTATATAATAAGTAAATGATAATAACAAATAGTTATTGATTATTCAAGGGACACATCCTTTCATGGAAGGTCACCTTATGTTCCTTATATATGGAACACTCATCATTGTAATAATATATCCAATATCTCTCATATCTCATATAAGGAAAACTAACATGGTATCAGAGCAGGACTGGGCCTCACTCCCTAATAGGAGCGCCTAGGTAAATGGAAGAAAATAAAACTGTATAATAAAAACAGGATCCGACGAAGCCCACATGCGTATACACAATATGCATCCATTGATCCATCCCTTTTAAGGATACAAAATGGGGCATAGATCGTTATTTCCTCCACAAAGAAAACTGCTTGTTGTCCGTTGTGAGCTTAGGAGAGTTGTGCATGTGGAGGCTGGATGATTGTAGTGTAATTGGGATCAGGGGACATGTGAAGAGGAAAGAGGAGTCCCTTCATGAAGGACTCAGACCTGCATGTAATCCACAAAATTAAAAATGGGATATTTTTGAGACGTATTCACGCCTGGATTTCAACTGCCCCAACCTTTGCGCCACAAGTCCTATGGCTTACCACCTGTCCACATGTGCATTTTTTGAAAATATTGTGGCACAGGCATGTGTTATCCCCAAAAGAATTCAATTTACAGAAAAAATTGCAGTCCGTAATTACCCCCACGTGATTTTCAACATATTTGATTAATCACATATGCTTTGAGTGTGTTTTGACAACCACTCGAGTCAATAGTGAAACTAGATGTGCCTATGAACATGCCAGGAATGTGCGATCAATAAAAGTGTAAGAGACTGTTTTAGGTGGGCATCCTAGCTTCGACATTTGTGGAAGAAGCTTGAGGGAAGCATCCACCTTGTTGTTCTTGTAGAGTGCTTTGAGAAGAATGTTTTAAGTATAGACATTGGGCCGAATGCCCTCTTTCGTCATGCTATTGTAGACAACTGGGATCATCTGAAAGAGATTATGGGCGAGAAGAGAATCCAATACATGATTGTAAACTCTCACTGAGACCTTGCAGTCGAAATCCATCATTTTGTACATGGTTTTCAAGGCATTCTCAGACATTCCTACTCTCCCATAGGATTTTATTATGTCAATAAATAAATATTCGCTGCAACTCTAGCCTTGTGTTTTCATCTGGTGCAGGAGATGTTCTACCTTGTCTACTTGTTTTGCATGGGTGAGTTTATGAATAATCATCTCGCAAGAGTGCTCGAATGCATTCTCACATTTTAACTTGCCTACCAAATTGAAATAGCAATTGCTTCATGTAACAACACCCTTCATCAGCACACGTGCTCTGCTGCACACAAATGAGCAAGATGGTGTTAACAACATGTAAAATCTCTACAAATCTAACATCTCTAGTATCAATTGAGTGCCAAATCAAATGATCATGTTATTTGAAGCTGCTTATCAACGTTAAGATGGACGTGTGGTGTTTTCTCTCCTCTAGTCAACTAACCCCTCTGGACAAGGGTTTCCCTAATTAGTCATGTGAGGTGACTGAGGGAGTAATGCTCAGTTGGGTACAAGTATTTCCTAAGCCATGTGAGGTGGCTAGGTGTGAATAAGACTTGAAGCTTATCCTTTCCTATGCCATGTGAGATGGCTAGGTGTGAATGAGGATATGGTCATAGTCTTGCCTATGCCATGCGAGGTGGCTAGGTGTGAATAAGACTATTGGGAGAGGAGAAACATTATAATATGGTCATGGAGATTATGGAAGTTGTTGTGTACTATTGGACAATATTGTAGTAGATGTGTGCTACTGGTTGATTGCAGCATAGTCATAAATAATGTGGCAAATGATTTGAGCTATCAATGGCATGGTAGTAGTAGTATGCTACTAGTCGATTGAAAAGTAATCACTGGATTACTAGATGAAGGAACCAAGACATTGGTTTCACAAAGAAACCTCAATATGTCTTGGGGGATATTGGTTCCAGGAACCTCGATGTGTCATAGAGATGTTTGAGGTAGGGATCAAGAGGGAGTACACTGTTCCTCACAACCCTCAACATAATGGGGTCGTAGAGAGAAAGAACAGATCTATTGTTAAGACAGTCAAGGCGATAATTCATTATCAACATTTACCTATGTTTTTGTGGGAAGAGGCATCCATGACTGTAATGTATGTTTAGAACAAAATTCCTTGAGGAACATGACTCATGAGGAGGCCTTCACTAGAGTTAATCTTGAGGTTGGAAACTTCAGGATATTTGGGTGTTCAGTATACATTTATGGGGTACAGTGAGTCTTCGAAGGAATATCAGATCTTCATTCCTAGTGAGAGACATATTGAGTAAGAGACAGAAAGAGATGGTACCTTCCGAGAGAGAAAGATACCTCAAAGATATATGTGTTATGCCGCAGCTATGAGCCACATCATTGATTCTGAGCCTTCATGTTATGATGAGGCATCTAGTATGGAGAGATGCCATGATGGAGGAGTATCAATCCATCATGAAGAATGATGTATGGTATATTGTTATGAGACCTGAAAGGAAGTCTGTAGTGACTTCCAAATGGATCTATACGATCAAACATACAACTGACGGAAACATCGAGAATCACAATGCAAGTTTTGTTGCTAGAGGATTCTCTCAGGTGGAGGGAATAGATTATGAGGAAACATTTGCTCCTGTTGCTCGATACACTTCTATCCGGATGATTATTTCCCCTATAGCATCCGTGGGTTGGGGAGTACATGAGATGGATGTAAAGACAACATTTCTCAATGGAGGGATTAAGGAAGAAGTATACATCGAGAAGCCAGATGGTTTTGTGATACATGAGAAGGAGTCTCATGTGTGCAGGTTGAAAATGGCCTTGTATGGAATCAAGCAACCACCTTGAGCTTAGTATGAAAGGATCGATGGACACCTGATGATTTTTGGGCTTCAACAAGTGTTTTCGATCCTAGTCTATACTACAATATTGTTAATGGTGAGTCCCTTATTCTGGTCCTCTACGTTGATGATTTATTCCTCACCAATACAGAGAGCCTTATTATTGAATGCAAGTATGTGTTGGCCTCTGAGTTCAAGATGAAGGACCTTGGTATGATGCACTACTTCTTGGGACTAGAGGTGTGTCAGAGAACTGATGAGATCTTCCTGAGTCAGGGGAAGTACACAATTGAGATATTCGAGAAGTTTGAGATACTGAACTTGAAGCCCATGGCTATACCACTAATGACGAATCTAAAGAGACTGAGTGCGTCTTCTTCTGATTTTAACGAAATTGATCTAACTCTGTGCAGACAGTTGATTGGATAATTGATGTATCTGGTTAACACCAAACAAAATATTTTCTATGCAGTGAGTGCACTTAGCTAGTTTATAAGTCAGTTGAGATAGACACACTAGATTGTTGTGAAACATTTGTTGAGATACTTGCGAGGCACAGTTCGACATGGTCTAAGATATACTTCCAGTATTGATATGATATGGAAGGAATATATTGACTCTGATTGGGAAGGGAGAACAGTGGACAAAAAGAACACCTTCAGGTGTTGCTTCACTTTGGGATCTTCCACGGTTTCCTGGTGTAGCAGGAAACAAATTTTTGTGGCTTTGTGCACAATAGAAGCAGAGTACATTGCATTAAGTATGACAGTCTATGAAGGAATGTGGATTCACAAGCTCCTTGCATATTTATTAGAACATGTGCTGGATTCCACCATTATTCATTATGGTAACCAAAGTTGTGTGATGATCTCTGATAATCCAGTGTTTCATGAAAAATCAAACCACATTGAGATCAAGTACCATTTCATCTAAGACATGGTGTAGAGGAAGGAAGTATTGGTGCAGTACCTTCCTAAAAATGAGCAGGTTGTTGATGTTTTTACCAAACCAAGATGAAGTTCAAGTACTTTCGTGACAAACTTGGCGTGGCAGAGAATGACTCCCTCGCTGAGAGGGAGTATTGATGTTTGCAGCTTCCTGATACATTCTCCAGATTGTACTCCTTTGTGACTGAGTTGATTTGATCTATGATGACACTTATCTGAGAAGGGATAAGTGTGGTTGGGCTTATAACCCAACATCCCATGTGGAGAGCACATGAGGACATGTCAAGAGAGTTGACCCTTGATGTCATACACTATGGGAGTTGACCCTAGTGTTTCTAGAGAGTGTAGCCTCTAGAAGTCCACATGGAATGTCATGTGTGACAAACATTCTCCAGATCGTACTCCTCTATGAATTGAGTTGAGTTTATTTGTGAGGACACTTATCCGAGAAGGGATAAGTGGAACACTTATTCGAGAAGGAATAAGTACATTTTGTCTTATATCCCATCGGCCCATGATCAGAGAACATGAGGACATGTCAAGGGAGTTGACCCTAAGTGTTCCTAGAGGGAGTAGCCTCTAGAAGTCCACATGGGAGTGCCATGTGTGACAAATCTTTTACTACTATGGTGGTTTTGTACCACTGGCGGAGACTGCATGTCTCCGGACAGTAGTTGTGTACTACTATGGAAAGATACCTCCCTAGCTAAGAGGGAGTGTTGATGTTTCAACATTGGGCATAACTTCTCCTATATTGGGCTGCAGACCAAGGGAGATAGGATACTTTTATCACAAAGGTGCACTTGTGGTAAATGGGCCTAGATGTAGTCCTTCCTTGATCATGACAAGGAATAATATGGACTCGAGGTGCTTGAAGTGCTTTCCATGTGTCAGTTAGCATCAAGCCGACATTTACTCATAGGTGTGTGCCTGTGGTGAAAGATCTTGGTGTGGTCTTTTTCCTAGTCATGGTGATTTGACAAGGAATGATAAAGACTCAAAATGCTATATGTTATTACATGCAGATCCAAAGTGAGCCTAATCTTAGAGAGAGTTAATTGGCTCAGAGGGAGAGTCGCAAAAGGAGTTTCTCCTTAGTTCGGGTGGGAGAGAGATGTATCCCAAGACTGATAGACAAGTGGCATGAGTCTAGGGTGAAGTTTGTATACTTCAAAGACAAGAGTGGCATGTTGCATAATGTCTCCCTCATTGAGAGGGAGTGTTGATGTTTCGAAAACATCGGGAAGACATTCTCTAAAGATAATAATTAATAATATAATTATTATTGATTATTATATATATTATATAATAAGTAAATGATAATAACAAATAGTTATTGATTATTCAAGGGACGCATCCTTTCATGGATGGTCACCTTATGTTCCCTATATATGGAACAGTCGTCATTGTAATAATATATCCAATATCTCTCATATCTCATATAAGGAAAACTAACACATATTAGTCTTGAAATTCACATGTCCATAATGTGTCCAGAAAAAAGATCCCTTCACTACTAAGAGTGAACAATATTTAAACTAGTTCAGGATTCAAATGCTCTTATCATACAAGATAGAGTTGAATCCACAAAAATTAGATAATATTACAAAAATAGTGAAAATAGTAACCACTCATGCATGAGTTCGATTGTCAAAAATAAACCAAAGTTTTATAAACATAAAAAAGGAAGAAACTATTGAATATTTGAGCGTATGATTCAAAGTGTTTGCTCCATGCAATCAACATCATAATATTCCATTTTCTGTAGATACCAAAACCAATTTAATATTCAGATAACAATACTAATTATCATTCAAAAAGAGATTGTCTATAGAATAATAGATTATGTAGCTAGTCTAATTATTAGTAAAAGAAATCAAATTAAATATCCCTATTTTGATTATTCATAACAGAATCAAGTAAAATCAAAACAAAATTGTTTTACCATTAGAAATTAGCAAAAGAAGGATCTGACAGTTCATAATTTATAATGGCTTTGAAAATGGTTGTATTTTTTATTATAATATTCTCGATCTTCTTGAATCTTTTGTTTTCCCTCTCTGTGTGTGCCTTCGAGTCAAATTTGTCTCATTCCAATAAGGCATTCCGAGTAAAAAAGCATTTTTCTTGAGCGTGTAAGAGTGGAATATCTCTATAATAACGCTCTATCCATTCTAGGAAGTTGTCACAGTGCACTGGAGTAATGGTAGACCGACGTGGAATACAATTGACAATGGTTACTTCACTTTTACTTGTGGTTTTTTCTAGGTCATGATCGATACCTGCAAAACCTTCTTTTCCCTTGAAACACAGGGGTAACTTAGTCACGAAATCATACTGTTCAACTGGGGTAACAACCTCTTTCCTGGGACAATGATTTTTTGGGTCTTCATGAGCCAAGAAGTCATTTACCTCTTGATCTGAATATTTATCATCGATCTCGATCGTATCGATCGAGATCAGATGATCACTCTTTCGATTTCTTAATTTTCTATAAATGAAATGACCATCCTTCTTATTCTTAAAATTTAAATCAGAGCTCTGTTGTTTCTTTCCCTTACATAAATTCTTCCCAACAGGTTCATCATTATTGTTCAAATTAGATTCGTTCATAGACACAGGGTGATCTTTCTCTATTAATTCAGTAATTACTTGTTCCAAATATCTTCTAGGTGAAAACCTACATGGCAATTCCTTATCCATAGGGGTTCCATCAACAATAGAAGCTGGTTCATTGAATTTGAAGCCATCAAATAAATTGAAGACCTGGCTTTCTATCACTAGTATGTCCAAAATGGGGTTTGGAATCAAATGAGGGATGACTCTATCGTCAACCTGGGTGAAGCCATTTCAACTGAGGAAACCCTCCCAACTATCACCGATTTGTGACAAGTGAGAAACCAACAGTATCTTAATGAGCCCATGATGGAACATACTCGAAAGAGAATTTATGCTCTTTCGCTTATAGTGCTTATACATTTTGTAAAGGCTCATTTGCAGATAGAAGAGCATATTCAACTCAAACCCTATGAAATCCATAAGCAACCAAATGTGGTATAGAAAAACCAACCCATATCGACCTTCATAAGTGACAAACTGTTTCAGAATTAAAATGAGACTGTGCCATCTAGGTTTTAGAAATGCAATGGGAGTACCTTTTGTACATCAAGTGGATTTGCGGAAATCCATGAATAAACTCCATGGGACATCCTCTATTTTAGAGTTCTTAAACCATATTTCGCCTTTCAATGAAGTCATGTCACCCTTCTTATGAAATCCTCTATTATTTCTAACTGTATATCCCCGACCTTGGCCCTAAACCCATTGAAAGTGTGTACAAAATCCCGTGCAACCTAGAGATTGTAGCCTTCAAAATTCTTGAGGAACACATCCCACCCATGAGCCTTCAGGTCATCTATAGCATCGTCATGGGATAGGAGAGCTTGGCACCTATTCGGCCTAATACGAACTATAGGTGCTATTGCCACTGTGAAAAGGATGCAATAGATATCACAAGGGATAGGTTTAGGTTTCCAATAGACGAGCAACAAAGAGAGGTCTAATAAGACTATAATGGCACGAAAAGTGAAAAATTTTGGGACTATCATAACTTGGACAGAAGAGTTAGGGAAAACCAAAACCAGAGGGCTTGCAAAACTATGAAACATTACACACGATGAGTGCCAAACCCTCCACAGTACAAAACCCCAATTCACATAATGAATGATCTCATTAATATTCAGGCCAACAAAGTGAATTGAAAACGTAGGTACAACATGCCTATACCAATTGATATGAATGTTGATATGTCAATTGATCTCATGAAAAATATATCAACTGTTAACCAACGTTTTTGTACATTCAAATATTTCACAGATTAAATAAACAATAAACTATAGAACCAATGAAATCACGGTACCCCTAATACATAAAGATTTTGATAGTGTATTAATCAATAAGTTCATAAAGCTTGAGTTTTAACCATATATGGGTGCCTTCTAAAACAATATTTCTAAAGTAAAAGATATGTAACCGAGCCCAAGTTTTATAATTAAATTCATGCTTACAGTCATGAATTTAAAACAAAACAAACGAAAATGCAAATGAAAAATCAATAAGGTAAGCTTAACCCAATCATCGCTTTGAAACTCAGAAACATAAAAATTTACAAATGAAAGGTGATGACCTCTATAGAAATACATAATCTCTTTGTGAGAACTTTGATTGTAAAAAGAATCGAAAATCATTGGTGGCTTCCAACAATGGCGGCACACTGGGCGAAGAAGTTATCTCTGCATCACCAAAAAATTTGTGTTAGGGTGAGTCAGATGAAATGAATTTTTAGAAATAGGTAACACCAATTCAAGCATTCTAATCATAACTCAGAAATAATGCAGTTTAGTATGAGATGTATATCTATCTAAAAAAATGTACTTTAGCATCTAAATTAGATTACGAGTGTAGCGATGTTTATGCAGTTGACTTCGATACTATTAACAGGGCCGTTGTTGCCAGCAGGCATCCATAGCCTCGACATGGATATCATTTGACCCACTCTAGTACCTTTATCCCATCCAAGAATCATCCATTCATGATATGGGACATATTTTCACTTGATCAAATTGAAATACACACTTGACGATCTTCTTAAACCCGACATTGCTTCGCTGTCAGCAGGCCTATTGAGTACCCCGACGAAGTTTCCTTGGTATCATGCATACATTTACTCGCTGCTAGGAGACCTGTTCAGGGTCTAGGCAAGTTTACATACACTTCCCACACATTACAGTGCTTTCAACCCTCTAGAATTTGTTTATGATTTGCAGAACTTAATAATATTCAAGAGGGTGGGGTGATACTGAAAATATCATAGTTTGGAATAAAAATTTTGATCATTTAAACATCATTCTCCTTTTTGATGACCTTCATCACATTTTGGACACTTAGATTTTTGTTATGAAATCATCTCGAGGATGGGAAGGTACAGTTGAGTTGTTTTCCTTAAAACATGGATAGCGTTAGAAGTTTATTGATGATAATCGTGTCTACTTGTAATTTCAAGAAAAAAACCAGAAACATTGATCGAAACAGAAACTTACTTCTGTTGATCTGAGTTTTAGCATTTACTGCTCAAGTGCTTGGGAAATTATCGACTTCTTCTAATGAATGAGAAGTTTTGATTCCCTTCCACAAATGTAATGGTGACTCAGACATAANTTTATAGAATGGTGGAATAGAAATCATCAGGTGAAATACCTCTTGAGGGCCTAGCCATTCACTAGGAAAGTGTTTGGTTTTCCCTCCAATTTATGCAAACGGAAGGAGCTAGGACCCAATTTTTAAGAAATTACAAATGGTCCTAGCCACAGGTTTTGGAACTTGGTATGTTCCCCCTTACCCTCATGGGCTTTGTCCCACTTGAGAAACAGATATCGGACATCGAAATTCCTATCTGAAGATGAATTTGAATCAAACCATCATTTTACAATTTGCTAGTGCTGATCCAGTTTCTGCTTTTCCTGTGTTCTCACTTCCTCTAGTTTTAATAAGGCATTTATTCGATTTTCCAGAGGAGTGCACTCTTCTTCTTGAAATTTATGCAAGATTTGCATAGAAGGAAGTAAGACATGTGGGAGGAGAATAACTTATCTTCCATAGATGGTATATGCCTGGAGCGTATATGACCGAGAAGATCGGTCATATACGCTCCAGGCATATNCAGAGGAGTGCACTCTTCTTCTTGAAATTTATGCAAGATTTGCATAGAAGGAAGTAAGACATGTGGGAGGAGAATAACTTATCTTCCATAGATGAGGAATAAAGGGGAATTACCAACAGAGGCTTTTGGGGTTACCCTATCAGCCCAAAGTGCATTGTATAGTGCATTGTGCGAGTTCTTGTGATTTTCTGAAACTGTCATTTTAATAATCTTGATTAAATTTTTGTTTGTTGATTCTGCTAGGCCATTTACTTGAGGGTAGTAGCACATAGAATACTTCAGTTTAATCCATTTTTCCAAAGAAAAAACATTCATATCAAGGGACGAAAAGTAAGAGGTGTTATCAAAAACCATACATTCGAGAATGTTGAATCCTTTGATGATATGAGAGTTCAAAAAATATTCTACCTGACTTGTGTTTACCACTTTTAAAGGTACAGCTTCAGACCATGTCGTAAAATAGTTTGTTTCTGTAAGGATATACTTGTACTACTGTGAAGAAGAGGGATTAATTGGTCCTATTATGTCTAGGCCCCATTACTAAAAGGGTGTATCTGTAATGATCCCAAGCCAAATTTTTCGCTTGGTATCACTAACTAGTACTGATTTATTGATGTGTAGGTGTTTATTGAGTTATTAGGTGCATACAAGATTCATCCAACACATGAAGATCATAACACATTCAAGATATAGAAGCACAAGCAAGATCTGACCCTTTTATTATGTAGAATCAATACAATAGATGATCGATCTGGCATGAACCTCAGATGGTCATACAAACAATAGATATGAGCTTATACAAAATATTCTTGTCAATACAAAAGAAGCCTCCAAAGGCTGAATAAGTAATGAAGACCAATACCCAGCAGATCTGGATGTCAAACCCTTCAGCTCAAGGACTGCCACGCTCCAAGTGAAGACTGAAACCGTCAAGAATTTGGCCCTAATGGAAGGATGCTCCAAATGAGCCCAAACTTGGTCAAATGATAGATCAGAGTAGTGGGAACCTCCTCCTGAGGTTTCAAGCCCAACATCCAAGTTCAACCCCTCCAACTGTTGAATCTCCTAAGGGAGTTGCGCCCTCCTGAATAGCTGAAACCCCAATGCAACTCATCCTTGAAGAAATACAGCTCCAAATGGTGTGAAAATCTCCAAGAATATAAATCGAGCTATGGGAATCCCATGGAAGAAGTTTCAGAACCAAATCTCAAGCAGATCTCTCTAGATTTGAGTTTTTCTGAATCACAGGATGTCCCCTATGGCTCCAAGATGTCCCAATCTGCAGATAATTATATGATGATGACAACCCTCCAGAAAAGTCCTCAAATTGACGATCATGCCCCTGCAAACAAAACCCAAGTGTCGGAATGGCCACATGCCCTTTGGATAAGTTGGATCGAACCTCCCTCTAGATGAAGGTGCACCCTTGCTGGAATCACAAGAATAGTACGGCCTGCTACCTTCTGTAGCGCTAGATGGAGATGAGTTGAGACTAGAATGGTGTGGAGGAGTCTTTCATCCCTAAGACCAAGATGTGGAACAAGGTGAGTGGATATTTCACCAGTGAGTTGCTCACAAGGGTTTGTACAGCAAAACCCCCAAACTAAATTCTCAAGAGCAATAGAAAATGCTAATCCAAAACTAGAATGAATAATAGGTGCGCCCCAGCCTCTTACTTATAATTTTCCTTCTAATTCTTTGTTGATTTAGTTTAACTCCCAGGGTTAATCTTCTATTCTTCTGTTGAGTTATCTTTTACTCCTTAATCCCTTTTCTTTCTTAAGTCAACTTAAAAATATAACTTTAGCCTCATTGACTTCCCCCTTCAGTGTGAGACTATGGCCTAGTGGGGGTGCCCAGGCCACTGAGTCTCCTCATCACCTCTCTAAGAGGTGGGGGACATTACAGTCTCCCCTGCTTGAAATTGCTTGTGCTCAAGAAATTCCAAACCTGCTTCTCTTACCACATGTTCCTGCTCCCAAGTGGCATCCTCAATGGGTAAATCCTTCCACCTGATCAGGTACTCCTTGATGCTTCAGTTTCTGAGCCTCTTCTCTCGGACTTCTAGTACCTCCTCTGGAATCAAAACAAGCTGTCCCTCCTCATCCATGGGGGGTAATACCTCAATAGGCCTGATGTTTTGACCGAGGGCTTTCTTAAGGCATGAGACATGAAAAATGTTGTGAATTCTGCTGCCTTGTGGAAGCTCCAGCTCGTAAGCTACAGCCCCTATCCTCTTGCTGACTCTGTAGGGTCCAAAGAAACGTGGCTGCAATTTCTCCACTCCACTTCTTTTAATGGAAGCTTGCCTATATGGTTGCAACCTCAAATAGACTAAATCACCAACCTCAAAAGTCCAGTCAACTCTGTGCTTGTCTGCTTGGACCTTTTGTTGATTTTGTGCCCTCTGTAGATTATCCCTTAATTCCTTGAGAATGTATTGGATCTACTATATCCAATCCTGTACCATCGATGCCCTGTTGTCACCGAATGTAATCTCTACAAATGACAAAGGATCATAGCTATACAAAGCTCTGAATGGTGACATGCCAATAGACATATGTTGGGTGGTGTTGTAGCAATATTCTCCCAAAGGCAACCATCTGATCCATGCTTTTTGTTGTCCTACCACATAGTTTCTAAGATATCCCTCCACCCACTTGTTGACTATCTCTATCTATCCATCTGTCTGAGGGTGATAGATGGTGCTAGGGGTCAAGGTTGTACCAACCAACCTCAATAACTCCTACCAGAAAGTACTCATAAACCTGCTATCCCTATCGCTGACAATGGTCTTGGATAGGCTGTGCAACCTGAAAATCTCTCTGAAAAACAGTTCGGCCACCTGTGCTGCACTGAAGTCGATAGCTATGGCGAAGAAGTGTGAAAACTTTGTTAACCTTTCCACCACTACAAATATGCAGTCCTTTCCTTGCGTATTTGGTAGCCGAGTGATGAAATCCATGGATATGCTTTCCCATTTGTGCTCTGGAATGGGCAAGGGTTGTAAAAGTCCTATTGGGTGTGTGTGCTCATCCCTGTTTGCCTAACATGTCGTACACTCTTTGATGTGCCTAATCACATCCTCCTTGAGCCCTTTCCAAGAGAATATTTCTCTCACCTACCTATACGTCTTGTTGATCCCCTAATGTCCTGCCATTGGTGAGTCATGGCATGCTTGCAATACCTTGGCCTTGAAGGTCGATCCAGAAACCAAGAAGATTTGGTCTTTGTAGTAGATGAGGTCATTAATAACCTTGAAATCTTCATCTTGTACATGTCCATCCAGTAGTTGGCATGCAAACTGATCCTCTGCATATTCCATCACTAGTTGGTCTTTCCAATCAACTGTTATCCCTGTTATGGCAAGGATGGATGGTCTCCTGGATAAGGCATCAGCCACCACATTATTCTTTCCTTTGACAAACTCAATGTCAAAGTCATAGGCCTGTATTCTGCTTACCCATTTTTTTTGTCTCTCGTTCAAGTCCTTCTATTCCAATAAGTATTTGAGACTGTTATGATCTGACTTGACAACAAACTGAGCACCTACCAAGTATTGCCAGAATTTGGCTAGTGCATGCATGATAGCCAGCATTTCTTTGTCATAAATGTTGTAGAGTAGCTTAGGACCCCAGAGTTTCCAGCTCTCGTAGGCAAGAGGGTGCCTCTTCTACATCAGTACAACCCCTATTCCTTCCCCAGATGCATCACACTCCAAGGTAAATGGAAGACTAAAATTTGGAAGGGCTAAGACTGGGCATGTACTCATCACCTTCTTCATCTTGTCCATCATTTTTTGAGCCTCCTTGTCCCACTTGAATGCTCCCTTCTTATTCAAATCGGTCAAGGGTGCACACAACTGAGAAAACCCCTTGACAAACTTCCTATGATATGTGCACATTCCCAGAAGTCCTCTCAATTATGTGAGTGTCTTAGGAGTGGGCCATTCCATGATGGCTTCAATTTTCTCCTAATGAACCTATACCCATTTTGCTCTGATAATGTGTCCTAGATAAAGGACCTCTATCATTCCAAACTCACATTTGGACTCCTTAGCATATAGCGAATGTTCTTCCATAATTGACAAAATCTGGTCCAAATGCCTAAGAAGCTCCTCCCATGTCTTGTTGTAGATAAGCAAGTCATCAAAGAATACCAACAGGTGCTTCATTAGCTTCTTGTTGAATACATGGTTCATACACGACTGGAACATAGCAGGGGCATTGGTTAACCCAAAGGGCATCACCAGAAACTCATAATGACTGTAGTGACATCTAAAAGCTATTTTTGAGATGTCTTCTCCCCTCATCTTGATTTGATGATAGCCAGAATGAAGGTCAATCTTAGTGAAGTAGACGACCCCATGCAATTCATCCAACAGTTCATCAATCCTTGGTATTGGGTACCTATTTTTGATGGTCTTTTTATTCAAGGCCCTGAAGTCAATGCACATCCTCATAATGCCATCCTTCTTCTTCACCAACACTACTGAAGAAGCAAAAGGACTACTGCTGGGCCAGATGTGTCCCATGTCCAGAAGTTCCTTGATGGCCTTTTCTATCTTGTCTTTGTACTTCTTGGGATGTCTGTATGGTGTGGTGATCATTGGTTTGGCCCCTTCCTCTAGCTCAATAATGTGCTCAAATCCTCTATCCGATGGAACCCCCAGAGGAATAGGCCCAAACACCTTGTGGTGTTTGTAAAGGATTTCCTTGATTTATGGAGTGTAATGAACCTTGCCCTGTTCATCCACACATGTCACAATCCTGCATTCAGCTACATATACTATTTCATCCCTCCAGAAGATGGCCTCCATTCTCTTGGTCATGACTACCTTTGCATCATTCCCTGTCATGTCCCAAAGCACTACCTTTCGTCCACCCTCCTCTGTGAATGACATTTCCATCGTTTTGTAGTTGGTGGTGATAGGCCCTAATGTGCTAAGCCATTGTAATCATAGGATGATGTTGGTATTTGGAAGGTCCATGACATAGACATCCTGTGTCAACTCATGCCTTCCCAAGGTAAGATTTAGGCTCGAAATATATCTGTCACAGGGCATGGTGCTTCCTCTTGCAACCTCCACTTTGAATCCTTCAAATTCTACTACGGGTATGTGTCTCCTCTTCAACAATGCTGCATCAATGAAGTTGTGGGAATATCCTCCATCAATCAAGACCGAGACTCTCTAACCCTACAAGACCCCCCTCATTCGGAAGGTGTTATACTTGGGCACCCCACTGATAGATGCCAAGGTGGCCATACTATCATGTCCTGTGATGTGTTCTTCCTCTGCTGCCTCAGTGGTTTCTGCCTCCATGTCTTGTATCTGTCCAATCTCATCTTCTTCTTCATTATATGAAGTGACCTCAATGTAATGTACATGTCCACATCCCATGCACTTGTGTGAGGGATTCCATGGTTCCTTGCATGTGAAGCAAAGTTGATTCCTTCTCAGTTCTCTCTTGGTGTTATCATCTATTCTTCCACGACCCCTATCATAACCCTTAGGGTCACATACTCCTTGGTTTATTGGAGGCCTTCAATATCTTCCACTATTGTTAAGAGGAGGTCTGGGGATGAATTTTGGTTTAGCAGCTGGACCCAAATCCCTCGTCTTCCAAATGGCCTCTTGTAGGTTGGTAGGCTTGAAGGCCTTTACCCAACCCTTCAAGGGTTCCATCAACCCTTCTGTGAAAAGCATCATGAGCCTAGTCGGGGACATATATTGCACCATCACTGCCAACCTCTGGAATTCATCAATGTATGCCTCAGCCATAATTGTTTCCTTGAGTTGGGTGAGCTCCCGGAAATGTAGCTCAGGATCTCCTTGATCAAATCTATCAATGAGCCTCTGAGTGAATTCTGTATAGAATACAATCTGGTTGTGGTTGAGTGTGGTGAGCCCATGATACCACCAGTCATGGGCCTTGCCATCCAAGTACATCATAGAAAACTTGATGGCCTCCATCTCTCTCATGGGGTTAAGCTGTAGGTTAGTATCCATCTTCTGTACCCACGCTTGTGCTGTCATCTTGGCCATACCATCAAAGTATGGAATCTCTATCTTCCCTTCCCTTTGTTCAAACTCAAAGCTACCCATATGGTTCATCCTAGGCTGGCTTCTAAATATGAGTTGGAAATAATAGTCTAGGGACATCTATCTTTGAACTCTCATATCCAAGCTGTAGTATTCCTTGGTACTCCTGGCCAATTGTTCCACAAAGTCTTAAACCTATTCATGTTTCCCTTGCTCATCTATGAATGTGGGCATGTATGGTCTAGGGTTAGCTCTACTACCCAAGTGTCAGCCTAGCTATTCATCTATGAACACTGGCATGTATGGCCTATGATTGACCCTGCTACCCATCTGTCCATGGGACGTGCCACCTCCCGGACTTCCTTCGGATCCTAGTTCTTTCTTTGGGTTATATCTGACTTCCTCATGGGTTCCACTGGAACCACCAACCTCCTTATTCCCATATGTATCAGGATCCTTTCCTTGATGGGTTACTTACATCATAAGGTCAGTTATCCTAGATTGGTTCTCGTTCATATTTTGTAGATTCTCGTCAACATTCTTCAAGGTTTCAAAAATTTTGGCCTGTCCCCTTCTGTTGGTTTCCTAATACTCATCCAAATGTTGGACCAAGGTGCTTTCTGTGCGGTTCATGTTTTGCTAGAACTTACCAAATTCGGCTACTAAGAAAGCCAAGCCTTGAGGCTCATGGTCATCCCCTGAACCTTCCATTTCTGCCTTTGTTTCACTGTTGTTTTTCTTCCTCCAACCCATAACAATTCCACTGTACCTCTGCATCCACCGATACCTCCACAGGTTTGGAGGATCGAAGCTCTGATACCACTATAATGATCCCAAGACAAAATTTTCTCTTGGTATCACTAACTGCTATTGATTTATTGATGTGTAGGTGTTTATTGAGTTACTATGTGCATATAAGATTCATCCAATACATGAAGATCATAACACATTCAAGATATAGAAGCACAAGCAAGATCTAACCTTTTTATTATGCAGAATCAATACAATAGATGACCGATCTGGCATGAACCTCAGATGGATGTACAAACAATAGATATGAGCTGCTACAAAATGCTCATGTCAATATAAAAGAAGCCTCAAAAGGATGAATAAGTAATGAATACAAATACCCAGCAGATCTAGATGTCAAACCCTCCAGCTCAAGACTGCCACACTCCAAGTGAAGACTAAAACCCTCAAGAATTCGGCCTTGATGGAAGGATGCTCCAAATGAGCCCAAACTCGGTCAAATGATAGATCAGGGCAGTGGGAACCTCCTCCTGAAGTTTCAAGCCCAACATCCAAGTCCAACCCCTCCAACTGCTGAATCTCCTAAGGGAGTTGTGCCCTCCTGAATAGCTGAAACCCTAATGCAGCTTGTCCCTGAAGAAATACACCTCCAAATGGCATGAAACTCTCCAAGAATATATATCGTTCTATGAGAATCTCGTGGAAGAAGTTTCAGAACCAAATCTCAAGAAGATCTCTCTAGATTTGAGTTTTTTTGAATCACAGGATGTCCGCTATGGCTCCAAAATGTCCCTAATTATATGATGATGATAACCCTCCAGAAAATTCCTCAAACTAATGATCATGCCAGTGCAAACAAAACCCAAGTGTCGAAATGGCCCCAGGCCCTTTGGATAAGTTGGATCAAACCTCCCTCTAGATGATGGTGCACCCTTGCTGGAATCACAAGAACAGTACAACCTGCTACCTTCTATAGTACTAGATGGAGATGAGCTGAGACTAGAATGGTGTGGAGGAGTCTTTCATCCCTGAGACCAGGTTGTGGAACAAGGTGAGTGGATATTTCACCATTGAGTTGCTCACAAGGGTTTGTACAAAAAAACCCCCAAACTGAATGATCAAGAGCAATAGAAAATGCTAATCCAAAACTAGAATGAATAATAGGTGTGCCCCAGCATCTTACTTATACTTTTCCTTCTAATTATCTGTTGAGTTAGGTTAACTCCCAGAGTTAATCTTCTATTCTTCTGTTGAGTTATCTTTTACTCCTTAATCCCTTTCCTTTCTTAAGTCAACTTAAAAATATAACTTTAGCCTCATTGACTTCCCCCTTCAGTGTGAGACTATGGCCTAGTGGGGGTGCCCAGGCCACTGAGTCTCCTCATCACCTCTCTAAGAGGTGGGGGACATTACAGTATCTACAGTAACTGACTGTAAAGGGAATGCTTCCTTTTTCACCTGTCCTGCGGGCTTTCGATAGATTATGCATTTGCGGGACAACGTATGGGCATATTTAAACAAGGTAGGCCAATAGTACCCAACTCTTAACACTTTGTGGGAAGTGGTATCTTCACCAAACTGACCACCAGCTTCACCTGCATGAAGTTCAGATAACACTTTTTCTGACTCTTTCTTTTCCAAACAACGTAGAAAAACACCATCAAAGTTCTTTCAAAATAATACATCATTCATTAACTGGAAAGATGTAGATTTAAGCCTAAGTGATATTTTATTTTTAGGATCAAGATTGCGGGGAAAAGATACATGTGTTAAATAGAATCTAATGTTCTCATACCAAGAATTGGCAGTATCTTTTGCACAACTGATTTGTTTTTCGTTATGTTGATCGACAGTTGAGGTGTTTATTTGACTTTCTTGATCTTCAACTAAATCAGCCACTAGTTTACATAGGCCTTAACCTCTAATAATTTTTGCAGGGGTTATTTCAAGGTCATATTCCTGTAGTGACGTCATCCAATTTTCCCTTTTCTCACCCAGTTCCTTTTGTACTAACAAATTTCTTATAGTTGGGTAAGGGAGAATAACCTTGGTTCTGGATTTCAATAGGTAAGACTAGAAGTGTTTCACTACTTTGAAAACAACATATGCCTATTGATCTACTGTTGGGTAATTAAGATCTGCTCCTTTAAAATCTTAACTCATGAAGGCAATGGGTATCTCATTGCTTTCAGCATTTTTCTGTGTAAGCACAGCAACATAAGATCGGTCAGAAGAAAAGGTGTAAATACTGAAATCCTGAGAAAAATCAGGACTCATCAAGGAAGGAGCCTCTATTATTGCTTTTCTAATTGAATCGAAAACCTGACTTTCTTGTGATCTCCAACGATACAAAACATCATTTTTAATTAAATTTTGTAACGGTCTAACCATTTCTAAGAAGCTTGGGAAAAACCTTTTGACAAAATTAATCTTGCCCAAAAAGGACTGCATGGATATTTTTGAAGAAGGAGGGGGGAGTTTTGAAATAGCTTGGGTTATTTCAGGGTCAATAATCATTTAATCCTTAGAAACTATAAATCCAAGTAGTTTTCCTTGCTCTACTACAAAGACCGATTTATTAGGGTTGAGAGATATGTTGAACTTGCAACATCATTCTAGGACAGCCCTAAGGTGAGACAAGTGATCTTTCTTTCTTTTAGAGAAGACAGTGACATCATCAAGATAGAACATGACTGACTGGTTAATGAGGCCTCAAAAATTCCAAAGGGAATTTTCCTGTAGGCGTAAGTGCCCCATGGGGTACGAAAGGTGGTTTTAAGCTGGTTTGAGGGAGACATAAGGACCTGGTTGTATCCCGAAAAAACATCTAGCAGAGATAGTCTTTCGAAACCAGACACATGTTGTACAATTTGTTCCATTGGAGGAACAGGGTAGTTGTTTTTATCAGATGCTCGACTTAAGTTCTGAAAATCATCATAGAGTCTAATTTCACCACTTTTCTTCCTTACAGGGACTAAATTAGACACCCATTGTGTGTGCCTAACTGGGAAAATTATCTTTGCAGTTAGTAATTTTTTTAGTTCCTTTTTAACAGTGGGTTCCAATTTAGGGTGCATCTTCCTCAATTTCTGTTGAAAAGGTTGAGTCTAGGGTTTCATAGGGATAACATGTTGTATGATGTTGGGGTCAAATTTTTTCAAGTCATCATACGTCCACGCAAAAATGCCTTTAAATTCTTTAAATAAATTTATAAAAGTAGATCTTTCTTTCTCGAAACATCCCTTTCCCATATTAATGTTTTGAGGATTATCCCTTGTTCCTAAATTAACCGTTTCATAGATCAAATAGGAACTATTAGTTTTACAATTTACTGCCCCTCTAAATTTATCATGCAAGTCATAAAAATTCTCTAATCTCACAACAGATCTAGGGATAGATTTTACCAGCTCGGATGTCGATTCAGGAGATCGAGGATCAGATATTACTGTGAAGTTTTGGAGGTTCTCATCATGAGTGCCTTCATCAATGACTGCACCTTGGAAGGTGTCTTCCATATGCAGAAAGATGATGATCTGCTGGTCATCATCGAATACTCTCCAATTTTTTATGTTATCCGGGATCAATGGCCTTAACAACAGTTCAGTTGAAAATGCATTAGGAGAAATACCTTCAATAGGTAATAGTTTAGAAGAAACATTGGCCAATAAATCATCTTCTAAATTACTCAATATGGGAATGGAATTTATGTTAAATGCTGAAAATTTATGCATCAAACTCCATACCTCGGTTTGGTAGCTTTTAAATGTGGTGATAAGAAATGTATGGCATTTCTTACCTTCTTAACCCTGATTTCTGAATCACCGAATACTATCAAATTTTTCATGTCCATATCCAGTGCTTTCCTAAGTCCCTGTAGTAGTGCTTCGTACTCGACCGTGTTGTTAGTACATTCAAACTCTAAGCTGCAAGTAATAAAACTCTTAGTACATGTAGGATCTATGAGTACATAGCCAACACCTGCTCCTTCTTTGGATTTGGATCCGTCAAAGTATAAGGACTAGATCTGTGTGTCGTCAGCAGTACTTGGCATACTTTGTAATATCCCTAGGCCGCGCCCAAGTGTAATATAGATGAAAATGTACTTAAGCTGGTGAGCTATTTTGATATCATTTTGTATACACATTTCATGTCATAGTGTGTGCATGTACTGCGCAGTGCAATGATGAAATGTGCACATTCTAGGATACCACACGTAGCATCTTAAGTGCCCGTGATTGTGAGGCCAATGTGCGTTTGTGTATATGTTATGTTTTATAGGCCGGTGAGCTAGTTATTATAAGTTAGGATGCTTATGTTTTGATTAGGCCGGAGAGCCTAGATGTTAAAGGCCAATGTGCCTATTTTTGTATATGTTTCATATTTAATATAAAATACATCGTTGCGTGCATACCGACCATGATAAAAGATATGGGGGACTAAACTCCACTGGTTAGGGAAAGGGAGGGGATAAGTTAAGGAAAGGGGCTAAGCTCAGGAGCTTAAGCCAAAAAGGAATATTATATTAATATTTCTTTAATCATAAAGTATGGATAATTATTTATCCTAAGTTCTAAAGTTGGGTACAAGTGGGCCAAAGTATCTCCCAACACGACAAGTGTCAAGTTGGGGACATGCATACATATTGTTGGGACTTAGTTTATTCCTATCACATTTCCATCATTATTTCCATCATTCCTGCCATCATTCAGTCATCTAGTCAATCATCCATGAGTATTCACACCCATTGAGCTATCCTTTGTATCTTCATGATTGTACCTGAACCTGTATCCATAGCCATTTGTGTTGGTGTGTCTAGTTATCTTGGGATATTAATTGAAGAAGTGAGTTGTCAGGCCCGTGAGAAATTATCTGGGTGAGAGAATTGTTAGGGATTGATTTCTTGAAGGTGTTGAACTGCAGCTACAGTGCACTGAGAGTTCTTGTCTAGCCTGTTGTTGAAGCCCGGAAAGGAAGTGGGGCAGCCAAAGGACTGTTGAGCAGAGAAGGGGAACACTTCATGAGTGGGACAGGCATGTGGGGAATGAGGGAATGTGGGTTGTTAGTTTGATTCGGCACCTGATACGGAATCCTTCCTATTGTCTATGAGCCTTTAGCTTGGTTAGGAATCCCTTTGCTTGGGTGGAGTTTAGTCCCAACTCGGGGGTGACTCACTGTTGAGAGTAATGAACAGGTGTGGTCTAAGGCTGGGAGGTTCTTGGAAGGTCTGCACACAATTGGTGACATTCTTACCAATATAAGTGCCAATCTGGGTGATAAATTTACATGTTGCATTGNATATATATATATATATATATATATATATATATATATATATATGCTTCCGCAAGAGTTCTGTGTGCATATGTATTTTAATTGCATGCAGTTCGAAACATTTATGTGGCGTAGCTCAGTTAGATGTTGGGTATGTTACAGTATGTTTCACAGAGAGAGAATGTAAGAGTTCTCTGGCATAGCATGGCTTGGCATGGATGGTCGGGGTCATTACATACTTGGTAAAGCTGGTGTCCGAGTATAGGTTGTAACTTCAGATTGTTGCCCAGGATCATTAATAGAAGAAATTGCGGTCATGAAATTACAAAAGAAGGTATTCATTCCCTGTGTTTTAAATGAATTTGCAGATGTAACAAAAGGATCATTTGTATCATTCAGATCCGTTACAGTATGCTTAATATAACATTCTCTATTTACCCTAATTTTGTTGGGCTGCCGATTTTCAGGCAGCCACAAGTGAGACCAATCTGTGGCAAAGTAACCGTGAAACTGTTCTGACCAATCTCTGCTAAAAAACAGACCATAAAATTCAGGGATATCAACAATGATAATATCAATTATCTAATGAAATTTAGGATTGGATGATAGTATAATCAAAAGATTCTTAAGCTCACCAATTACTTTAACGTTTGTTTGATCTAGCTGAATTATTTTGAGATCAGAAGGTTTAACTTCTGCATTAATTTTTTGTCATATAGATAGAGGAATCATGTTCGATGATGAACCAGAATCAACCATACAATTATGTACATTCCTATTAAAAATTTCAAAGGTTAAAAAACAAGGCAGGACATATTTCTGAGTGTTAACAATAGAATTCTGTTGATTTTTTGTTGTTGTCCCTAAAACAGTTTTATCTACATTTGCTACAGTTTTTTCTACTAAGTCCCTTTTGTCTAGAGGTTCATATGTCTTTTTAGATGGGACATTTTTAGCTGCATTTGAATCAATTTATGTTGATTTATTGCTGCTAGGATCATTCTTTTTACTGTTTTCAATAATTCTTTGAATTATTTTATGCAAAATAAGGGGAAATTTCAGCAGTTCAAAAACATAAATATTAGCCCTCAATTTTTTTAGATGTTCAATTAAATCGTATTCTAAAACTGGGGATGCTAAGCTTTGTTTAATTTCAGTTTTCTTTGACTATTTCAGAAGCACATTTTTACTTACTTCAAAAGGGGGTTTGATTTGCGTTTTTGTTCTTGTGTTGTAGGGGTGGACAATTTCAAAATTTTCTTGGAAGATACTATCCGACAAGTGATCGAAAACAGGAGGATATGAGTCCTCCTCTTCTGGTACCTCTTCCTCAATTGCATCGTCAAAATTTTCAGGAGGAACAGAAGCAGAATTATCATGTGCTTCTAAGATATTTTTCAAAGCATAATGTAAAGTTTCGAAAATTAGACCTTATGTGGTCGTGTTTTTCCGGTTGGGACGGAAAGTCTTTGAAACTTCCTTTGGTTGTGTATGCCTCCTCGGCTGATCTCTTCAAGTCGACGACCTGATTGGATTGTTTTTGGAAAGATTCCTGCAAGCTCTCTAAGTCTAAAGTTTCTTGTTGATTTTTAGTTTGAGGAGGCCTAGTGAGAATTTCTATTTTCCTTTTGGAGGACGAGGATGTTTCAGCTTTACTATTAAGATTATCTTTTAAGCTCAATATATCTTTCTCAATTTGACTTGCCTCCTCAAAGGCTTCTAACAAAGTTTTTTTCTTGGACCTTTTAACCCATATGGATATGTTATTGTGCAAGGCTTTAGCAATGGGTGTTAGGGTCCAGCTACAGCCGTGACATCTTGATCAAGCCAAGGTTTGGTAGGATTATTTTGGTTTTCCATGGGATTTGGTGGTGTCAAAGGCTAATATGGTTCTGATGAAGAGCTTCCTTCATTTGAAGACTCTCCTCCTAAAGAGGATGGAGAAGAATCAGGAGGAGATGGTGGAATACCGGGTCCTCCTACTCTATGGATGAGTGTTTCAGTAGGAATGGTAGTATTTCCATGTGAAGGGTTTTAGGGAAGACCAGTGCCTTGAAGCTCTTATTGGGTATCCATGAAGTCAAGGGGTTGATTAAGTGGCCTACCAGGTTGTCTGATATGGGCTAACACACTATGTGTTCTTATGAGTGGCTGACGAACAATTTCTTGGACGTCAACCCCTTGAGGAATTGGTGTCACTGGTTCAATAGGAATATCAAGGTTATCACTTGAGGTAGTTGTTGTTTCAAGTGTAATGTTATTGTCTGAGTGACTACTTGTTATGACAGGAGTGCGAGTGTGTGGGGGAGGAGTCTTGCGACCTCCACGTACCATCAATTTAATTTAGGCCCTCCTTCTAGCACCATTTGTTGATGGATGTAACTGACACACTGTCAACTGGAAGGTCAAATCTGGCTTGGGGTTGTCTAAATAACCCAAGTTGTTTGGGATGAAATGACCTGACGGTTTTAATGGCTCCGTTAGCCAACTAAAGTCCTAAAAATAACAAAATAAAGGAAACTGATGTAAAAAGATATAATGCTAAGGATATAAATTTAATAATTACAAATATCACAGAAGGAAGATGACTATGTGCATATGGTTATAAACAATGTATATACAATTTTACGAGATTTACTAGATATCTTGCGAAATAGATGTCTTTGAAAATTTTTATGAAGTAGATAAAGAAAACACATATATTTTATGTTTTCTATTTAATATTTAAAATCTAAAGAATTGAAGAATACTAATCAAACACAATCGAAATAAGAATAGATTGACAGTCAAAGCTAATTGAAGCTATTATTATTTCATTGATGAATAAACTAACTAAAGAAAATTGCGAATAACCTAACCTGTAATTGATCAATTAAAATGATTTTATGTCTCTACGCATATTCAAGCTCATAGTTGTCCTTCATATGAGGAAAACCTATAATAGGAAGGTGCTAACACTCCCAGAACAATATCAGAGGTGTTTTGGAACAAGAATATAACAATAAACTGATAAATATACAGATATAGTGATCTTATAATGATGAACACCTATAATCAAAGAAACTTAATAAAAAGAATTCATGTAATACATCATCTAATATCCGACATAAATCCATGATATTTAAATGAAATATTGATCAAAGATATATTATAGGATAGAAAATTACAGACATAATTAAAATGTTGAATAATATGAAATATCATATGATGATAAGACTAAAGTTGTATAAACGTATTAGCATTCCATAAGATAAAGGCAAAATATAATGGATAAGCACCACGTTGGTCTAGAGCCAAGTGGTGAACAAATTCTCAATATGAGTCTTGAAAGTCATATATCCATAATGTGTCCACAAAAAAGATCCCTTCACTACTAAGAGTAAACAATATTTAAACTAGTTCAGGATTCAAATGCTCTTATCATACAGGATAGAGTTGAATCCACAAAAATTAGATAATATTACAAAAATAGTGAAAATAGTAACCACTCATGCATGAGTTGGTTTGTCAAAAATAAACCAAAGTTTTATAAACATAAAAAGGAAGAAACTATTGAATATTTGAGCGTATGATTCAAAGTGTTTTCTCAATGCAATCAACATCATAATCTTCCATTTCATGTAGATAGAAAAACCGATTTAATATTCAGATAACAATACTAATTATTATTCAAAAATTGACTGTCTACAGAATCATAGATTTTGTAGCTAGTCTTATTATTAGCAAAAGAAATCAAATAAAATCTCCCTATTTTGATTATTTGTAACAAAATCAAGTAAAATCAAAACAAAATCATTTTACCATTAGAAATTAGCAAAAGAAGGATCTGACAGTTCAGAATTTATAATGGCTTTGAAACTGATTGTATTTTTTATTATAATATTCTCGGTCTTCTTGAATCTTTTGTTTTCCCTCTCTGTGTGTGCCTTCAAGTCAAATTTGTCTCACTCCTATAGGGAATTCCGAGTAACCAAGCGTTTTACTTGAGCCTGTAAGAGTGGAATATCTCTATAATAACGCTCTATCCAGTCTAGGCAGTTGTCACAGTGCACTGGGGTAATGGCATACCGACGTGGAATACAGTCGACAATGGGTACTTCATTTTTACCTGTGGCTTGTTCCAGGTCGTGACCGATACCTGGAAAACCTTATCTTCCCTTAAGACATGAGGTATCTTAGTCACGAAATCATACTGTTTAACCAGGGTAACAACCTCTTTCCTGGGACAATGATTTTCTGGGTCTTCACGAGCCAAGAAATCGTTTATCTCTCGATATGAAAATTGATCATTTCTCTCTATCATATCGATCGAGATCAGATGATCCCTCTTTAAATTTATTAATTTTATAGAAATTAAACTACCATCCTTCTTATTCTTAAAATTTAAATCTACGCTTTGTTGTTTCTTTCCCTTATGGAAATTCTTCCCAACAAGTTCATCATTATTGTTCAAATTAGATTCGTTCATAGGAATAGGGTGATATTTCTCTTTTAATTCGGTAATTACCTGTTCCAAAGATCTTATAGTTGAAAACCTACATGGTAATTCCTTATCCACAAGGGTTTCATCAACAATAGAAGTTGGTTCATTGAATTCGGAGCCATCAAATAAATTGAAGACCTGGCTTTCTATCATTGTCTGTCCAAAATGGGGTTTGCAATCAAATTAGGGTTGACTGTATCGTCGACTTGGGTGAAGCCATTTCGGCTGAGGAAACCCTCCCAACTATCACCCATTTGCGAGAGGTGAGAAACCAACAGTATCTTAACGAGCCCGTGATGGAATAGACTCGAAAGAGAATTTATGCTATGTCACTTATAGTGCTTAGACATTTTGTAAAGGCTCATTTGTAGGTAGAAGGGAATATTCAACTCAAACCATATGAAAACCATAAGAAACCAAATGTGGTACAAAAAAACCAACCCATACCGTCCTTCACAAGTGACAAATTGTTTCATAATTAAAACAATACTATGCCATCTAGGTTTTAGAAAGGCAATGGGAGTACCTTTTGTACAGCAAGTGGATTTGCAGGAAGCCATGAATAAAATCCATGGGAAATCCTCTATTTTAGCATTCTTAAACCATATTTCTCCTTTCAATGGAATTCCTATTGCCCTGCTTATGAAATCCTCTGTTATTTCTAATTGTATATCCCCGACCTTGGCCCTAAAATTGTCGAAAGTATGTGCAAAAGCCTATGCAGCCTGGATATTGTAGCCTTCAAACTTATTGAGGAACACATCCCACCCATGAGCCTTTAGGTTGTCTATAGCATCGTCATGGGATAGGATATCTTGGAACCTGTTCGGCTCGATACAAACTACAGGTGTCATGGCCACTATGAAAAGGATACAACATATATCATAAGGGATAGGTTTAGGTTTCCAATGAATGAGCAACAGAGAGAGGTCTAAGCGGACTCTAATGGCACAAAAAATGAAAATTTTGGGGACTATAATAACTTGGACAGAATAGTTACGTAAAAACCAGAGGGCTCACAAAAATACAAACCATTTCACATGATGAGTGCCAAACCCTCCACAGTACAAAACCCTAATTCACATAAGGAATGATCTCATTAATATTCAGGCCAGTAAAGTGAATTGAAAACGTAGGTACAACATGCTTGTACCAATTGATATGAATGCTTATATGGCAATTGAGCTCATGAAAACTATATCAACTCTTAACCAACTTTTTTGTGCATTCAAACATTTCACAAATTAAATCAACAATAAACTATAGAACCAATAAAATCACGGTACCCAAAATACATAAAGATTTCGATAGTGTATTAATCAATAAGTTCATAAGGATTGAGTTTTAACCATATATGGGTTCCTTATAAAACGATATTTCTAAGGTAAAAGATATGTAACCAAGCACAAGTTTTATATTTAAATTCATGCTTACAGTCATGAATTTAAAACAAAACAAACGAAAATGGAAACTAAAACTCAATAAGGTAAGCTTAACCCAATCATCACTTCGAAAATTAGAAACATAAACATTTACAAATGAAAGGTGATGACAACTACAAAAAGACATAATATCTTTGTGAGAACTTTGATTGTAAAAAGGATCTAAAATCATTGGTGCCTGCCAACAGGTATGAATGAGGAAAAGAGAATAATTTCCAAGAAAACGTCATGAAATGAAGAAGGATTCAATACAACATGTTCAAGTGCTTCAAAAATCAAAGTGATACATACCATGATACCTAGACTCATTACCTCATGGAGAAAGACTCACCACTACTTCGGGACCAGTCTAGTGTGATGGATATTATTGCTAGTGATATGTGGATTTCACTGAAGAAAAGAGGGGCCCTTTGGGGCCATGCTCAATTTTTCTATCTCTTGGTACTCCATGTCTAGGACCTGTGGGCCTCGAGACATGATCTCCTTAGTTATCTCTAGTATAGGGGATAAAATATGGCTCCAACTCGGGGACATGTGCTCACCATAGAGTGCATGATAACCTCAACATCTCTGGTCTGACTTGTGCCTTCTAAATCTCAACAAAAGATATCAATAATACCTAGGGTGGTGATATCACCCCTCATTCATATATGATAAAATAAACAAATAAGAGAATATATATTCTAGCATATGATTATGAGCATACATATATACATAATGAAACAATATAATATGAAAAATTCAACTACAACTATGCTAACATGATATGAAAATGGTATATAGAATAGATGAAAATGCCTACCTACCCCTACATACATGTTGGTTGAATGTTAGGTGTAGTCATATAACTAGTGAAACCATCCTAGCAATACCTCATAATACCTTCCTCTATGCTTCATCATAAACCAAAACAATGACAAGTCAAGCACAAAAATAACATGAGTTAGAGCATGCATCATATCATAGGAAATCGTAAATTATAGCTCATGGAGGTGGGAGGGAGAGACAAAATTATGCCAAGTTACACTTCTAGGAAAGTGCTCAATCCATCTTAGAAATGGATTGTGAAAAATCAAAGGCTCAAAAGATTGACTCAAAGAGTCTAAAGTTTGGCTACCTTGGACATCATCACATCCTGAGGTCTGGGAAGGGACTAGAAAGAACCTAGAGGATGATTGGCAATTTTGAAAGGAAATATGAAAGACTGAGATAACAAACTTATTCTTAAGGTATTCAACCTACTCTTGAATTCTAAAAGAAGGATCTTCCCTAGAGAAAATTTGGGACAAGCGACATATTTCCCAACTACATCCTTAGTGACATAATGAGGTAAATTAATCGAAGGGATATGGAAAACCTTGTCCCAAGTATCCTTCTTTAGGAAATAAATGTCCTTACCCTTATCAAAATCTGAGCACAATGGTGGTTGATAATATTCTTTATAGAATCAATCCAAGTGCTCAAAGTAATACTCATCAAAATCCTCAAGGTATGACCGAAAATAATCAAGAGAACATAGAACAAGGTCACCCTTGGGTTCTTGGAGAATATTTGTAACTACATCATCTCCTTATTGCCAAATGTCAAAATTAGTAGTAACCTCATATGATAGTTGTAAAGGAAGCATTTGGAAATTATCATCAATGTCATAAATGGGATACCCATCATACCCAATCACATCCCATTTATGCTTCCTGACATGTGTGAACTCATCAATACTATCAACCATGTTATTACCTTTATCATAACACAAAGGGATTAAAAAATCCAATGGCTCCTCTAACACTCCTTCACTTTCCAAATCACAAAAAAAGCATCTTCAAAATATTGGAAAGGGAAACAACTTATCGTATTCATTTCTTCCTGTGCAGGAGCTTCAAAGACTTGGATGACTTCATAAAATGGAAGAGAAAACATCAGTGCCTCTTCCTCATGACTTACCCCTACATCTTCAGCTTCATAATACGAAGGGTGTAGCTTGTCCAAGGATTCCCTTTCTTCTTCACCTTCTGAATCATAGAATAGGGTATCATAAAAAAAATTAAAAGTAAAGTGACTAAACTCATCCTCTTCTTCTTGTGAAAGAGGAATAGGATTTTGAGTGGCTTCATTAGAGGCAGGAGTACACATTAATACTTCATCATCATATTTCATATGTTCAGCCTCTCGCTCTTCAACCAGGTTCATATTATCCTTATTAGAAGCATGGGTAAATTATTGCTCTTCCTCATGGGATTGGTAACCTTCATCAAGATCCCTCTCCTCAACCTCTTGTTGATCAATTCCTTGCTCCAACCTTTTCGGGAATTCTTCAACGAATGTATCAAGGAAAGTCATTCTCTTAATAATATTTGGGGTATCTTTGGGCTCACCAATATTGACTTCTGGAACAAATGATTGTTATTCCTTTGATGAGGTGATGCAGGAGCATCGCCAACAGCCAAGCGAGCGTGAAAGAAAAAGCCAGTTGGAAAAAGCGCAGCACACATTTTTCACATTTTGAAATGTTTTTGAAAGATTAAGAAGTGGATATTAATGTAGTAGCTAGAAGTGTACTTGCATTTATATCGGGCTGTTGTAAACAGATCATGAGCAATTTGTTGTCATCTGTCAATGTAAAAGGCATTTAAGCCCAATTAATGAAAGTAGGTAGATTTGAATTATAGATTAGACAGTTTAGAAGAGCAGGAGGGAAAATGGATATAGACACCCTCGTCTTTGTATTATGGGATTCATTAGAACATTAGCATAGAGCTGTAGGAGAGATTTGTAGAGAAAGATCCATGTACAGGATCTTGAATTAATATAAGAAGCTTTGAATCAGATTTCATGGTGTTATGATGTTTTTTGTCTATACATGGTAAATGGTATGCTTATGGTTGTTTTGTTCTCTCTGTTATGCATTTTTTATGAGGCTATGCTATGTATGTATGATTTCATGTTGAATGTTTGAAGTCTAAAAGAGAGAGAGAGAGAGAGAGAGAATGAGTTTCAATTGTTTCTCTTCCTGAGTGAGAGAAGTTCTTGCAAGTAGTGCATAAAAAAGTCCGCAAGGAGTGCGTTGACAAGGTTTCAGAGTTATCTCTGAAAGCTTAGGAGGGATACCATTGTTCTCATTCCAACAAAAGTGCAAGTGAAGCACAGGATCCATGCAAGGTGTGCGCAGGCTAGTTGAAGCCTTAGAACTTATCAACTAAGGTTGAAGAGAGAAAAGACTGTTGTTGCAAAAGGTGCATAGAGTCGAAGAATCAAATACTTTGAATTGTTTGAAAGATTTCCACAAGGAGTGCGTGTAGGAGTCCTTCTGAGACTCAAGTTTGCAAGTAAAATATCAGAAGGGTTAGCACCTTGAAGTGTTAAAAGGGAGACGAAGCGAAGTCGCTTTATAGAAGACAAGTTCATACAAGGAACACTGATTCATTTCGTAGAAGTCTTCAAGGAAGAAACGAGCGGTTGAAATTCTCTGTGGAGAACTCGCGAAGTCGCGAGGACCATGGGATTCAATGAAGTTGCAAGGAGGTTAAGTGTTGGACGAATCCACCCTTCGAGAGGTAAGACTCAACGTGGACCATTGATCATGATAGTGGAGCCATCGGGATCATTTCAGCAAATCAGAGTTTGTAAGTCCGAAGTGCGAGCCAAAACCTTTGGTTGCTCGAACTCCCGACACGCGAACTAGATTATCACGTGTGAAGGCAAGGAGCAAAACTTTCAAAAATTTGGAAGTTCAGATTTCAGTATTTCGAAGGTTCTGTTACTAAGGAGTCGGCACATAGTGGAGCAAAAATCCTAAAGTTGCGAGTCGTGACAAGACATTGGCTTGAATTTCAAGATTTCGGCACTTTGTGTGTCGGCAAGCAGAGGAGGCAGTATTTTGAGATCGAGAGTTTCAAACTCCCAGTACTCGAAAGCCCGAAACAACATGGGCCATTGTATCGAACGAAGGCTTATTAGTCGTTGACCCTATGGAAGGTGCCATTTCATAATTCGGGGTTTAGAAGTGGTAGAGGAACGACAATCGAAGGCTTGTTAAAGTCCCGAAAGACAGGAAGCTAGAGTGGACAGGTGGTGTGTTTTCATTAAAAAGGCAGATTCAATATCCATTGACCATTTCAGGGTTTGGGGGTTGGAGATTCAAGAAGCCTCGTGTCAGGATTCGCGAAATCGTGAAGTTCGAAACCCTGAAAAGGAAAAAAGTCCTGTTGGGGAGCTAGCCTTTGCTAAACGCATAGAGGTTCGATATTTTTGCACTTTCAAAGACAAGGGGTTGGGGTTCTTTGTTCCATAATTCCCAAAGTCATGAAATGTGATATAGTTGTGGGGAAGGACGCGGCCAAAGATTTTGGCATTTTGACATTTCGGGTTTCGACGGGTTGAAAAGATGAAAACTCGACAACATGAAACGCGATATCGTGAAACCCGAAATCCCGATTTGGAGAAGGGCACGAATTTATTTTGGTCAGGAGATTTGGGTGATACCTTGTGTTTGATCACATGGGTGCACTCGTAAGGACCTGTGGAAAACACCATTGTGTTTGTGGGATTCCCAGTGAGGGAACTGAAGAGTCAATTAGACTCAAGCGGCAGATTCAGAACGATCCTACATGGATCTCGGCCTGAGGGTTTGGGGGTCTGTACCAATTGTGGTATTAGAGAATAGAAAAAGTTCTTTGCTTTCTGTAGTGGAGAAAAGAGGAACATTTTATAGCCATACCACCAAGGAGAAGAGACAGACCAATGCCTAATCTAGTCGTGGAGAGAGAAATGCGTGAATTACGTGTCAGGATTGATGCCATGGAGACAAGACAGAGGTGCATAGTTGATGCTGGAGATATCAGAGAAGCTGAAAGTGAAAATGAAGATGGACACAAACTAGAAGAAGTTGCAGTCGAAGATGCTATGGATGAACGCTTATTCAGGGTTGTTGCAAGGATAGGTGCTAGAGAAAAAATGGACATTCCAGTATATGAAGGAAACCTAGATGTTGAAGAACTTCTAGACTTGATTAGAGGTCTAGATAAATACTTCGACTATGAGGATGTCGAGGAAGAAAAGAGAGTAAAACATGTTGTTACTAGACTTAAAGGGCATGCAACACTATGGTGGGATGAAATGCAGGCTGACAGATGCTGGAAGGGCAAGCAGAAAATCAAAAGCTGGGATAGAATGGTTGCAAAGATGAAAGCCAAATTCATACCCAAGGATTATCAAATCACTATGTTTCGAAGGATGTTGAATTTGAGACAGAAGTTGATGTCAGTGAAAGAATACAATGAAGAATTCTACAAGATAAACATCAGAGCAGGTCATCGGGAAAGCGATGATGAAAATCTTGCTAGGTACATGAATGGTCTACGATATGACATTCAAGATGAGATAATCATGATAACCCTTTGGAATGTGGAGGATGCTTATCAGATGGCTCTAAAAGTTGAAGAGAAGCTGAGCTGAAAGCAAGGTCAAAGAGGCTGAGGTAGAAGTCAAGCCAGAGGCAAAACAATTGCCCAAGACAGAACTCAGAAATCTAAAGAAGAAGGGAAGAAAACTCAAACTCAATCTAAGAGAGGAGGAAGCTCACAGGGAAGACAATATGTTGATAGAAACACTTTTCCTTGAGCCAGAGGAAGAGAAAGAGGCAGAGGATTTGAAGTAAATGCTTTGTCTGTGGAAAAATTGGACATAAATCCTATGAGTGTATAGAGATAAAAAAAGATGGTGGTGAAACTCACATTTCCGAAGCTCAAGGACAGAATGCTGAGGTAGAAGATGCTGAGGGCGGAAGATCCTTAATGATGAGGAAAGTTCTCTTAATGCTAGAAAAGGAGGCAGAGAACCCAGCCCAAAGAAACAGTCTATTTCGGACTGCTTGCAAAACCAAAGATAGGGTATGCAAGGTTATAGTGGACAATGGTAGCACGGACAATCTCATTTCTACAGAGATGGTAGAAAAGCTGCAGCTGGAGACTGTTGTACATCCGAGCCCATACAGAATTTCGTGGCTACAAAAAGAACATCAGGTAAATTTCACTAAATAATGTTTAGTTGAGTTTAAAATAGGAGGATATAAGGATGAAAAATTATGTGATTTCATTCCAATGGATGTTTGTCATCTATTGCTGGATAGACCATGGCAATATGACAGAAATGTGATTCATGATGGGAGAAAGAACACATACACCCTAGAGAAGAATGGGAGGATGCACATGTTGTTGCCGATTAAGGATAAAGAAGTGAAACCATATGTGAGCAACATTGTACTTCTCATGAGTGGGCAGGAACTTCTTAATGAAGTTAAGAAGAAGGAAGAGACACAATTTATTGTGGTCAGGAAGCCTAGAATTGTTTTGACCAATACAAGAGTGGATGATTTACCAGAGGAAATCCAGAAGTTGTTGGAGGAGTTTGCTGATATAGTAGTGGACGAACTACCTTGTTCATTGCCACTGATCAGGCATATAATCCATCACATTGATCTTATACCTGGAGCTAGTTTACCAAAATAAGAAGCATACAAATTGACGCTGCAGAGAGAATGAGGAAGTTAAGAGGCAGGTCCAGGATTTAATGGACAAAGGATTGGTTAGAGAGAGATTGAGTCCATGCGTTGTTCCAATAGTGCTCAGCCCAAAGAAATATGGAGGCTGGAGAATGTGTACAGACTCAAGGGAAATCAATAAGATTACCATCAGATACATATTTCCATTACCAAGGATGGACAATTTGATGGATTGCTTGAGTGGAGCCAAGTTTTTTTCAAAGATTGATTTGAAAAGTGGGTATCATCAAATTCATATGAGGGAAGGTGATGAATGGAGGACAACATTCAAGATGAATGAAGGGCTGTATGAATGGATTGTCATGACATTTGGCTTAATGAATGCACCCAGTACTTTCATGAGATTGATGAATGAAGTACTGAAGGATTTCATAGGAAAATTCATCATTGTATATCTTGACGATATATTAATTTTCAGTAAAACAGAAGCAGAGCACTTAAAACATTTAGCTGCATTAATGAGGAGATTACAACAAGAGAAATTGTTGATAAACATGAAGAAATCATCATTTATGAGGACAAAACTCATTTATTTGGGTTTTGTTATCTCTGCAAATGAGCTGAAAATGGACCCGGAAAAAGTGAATGTGATTAAGAATTAGCCATCACCGAAAGGTGTGTTTGAATTTTGAAGCTTCCATGGTTTGGCTAGTTTCTACAGGAAATTCATTCAAAATTTTAGTGGGATTAGTGCACCAATGATGGATATGGTGAAGAAAAGACATAAATCTTTTCACTGGACAGAAGAAGTAGAGAAAAGTTTCAATCTGCTGAAGAAGAATATCACAGAGTAGCCAATTTTGGTTTTGCCGGATTTTAGCAAGACATTCCAGGTCAGGTGTGATGCGAGTGGGTTTGCAATTGGAGAAATCTTGAGCCAAGATGATAGGCCTGTCGCATATTTCAGCGAAAAACTGAATGAAGTAAAGGTCAAATACTCAACATATGACAAAGAATTTTATGCAGTCATATAAGCATTGAAGAAATGGAGACACTATTTGGTTCCTAAGGAGTTTGTTTTGTACAACGATAATAACGCTTTGAAATTCACGACTCAATAGGACAAGTTGAACCAAAAGCATGCTAAATGGGTTGAATACATGCAAAATTTTACTTTTGTGATTAAGCATATTTCTGGAATTGCTAACAAAGTTGTTGATGCTTTGAGCAAGAAATGTTTGCTTATGCAGGAATTTAGAGTCAAGACTTTAGGTTTTGATAACCTCAAATAAATGTACAGGGATGACCCAGATTTTAAGGAAGCGTATGAGACATCTGAGAATCCAGTTCTCAGGGAAAGAAGTCAATGGAACGAATATATGATCCAGGATGGATTATTATTCAAGGGCAATCAGCTATGTATTCCAAAGTGCTCCATGAGGGAGAATCTACTGAAGGAAAAACACAGTGGAGGATTGGCCGGACACTTCGGTCATGAAAAAACATTCTCAAAGTTGAATGGCTCATATTTTTGGCCTGGAATGAGGACAGATGTTAAGAAATTTGTGGACAGG
>JASDQU010370464.1:6389-23230 GCA_032191745.1 Picea mariana | reverse complement strand
TAGACGAGAACTTCAATTTAAAGTTGGTGATCTGATTCTTGCACATCTGTGGAAGGAAAGGTTCCCAAGGGGAACATATAACAAATTGAAGATGAAAAATATTGGACCATGCAAGGTCATAAAGAAATTTGGGGCAAACGCATATGAGATTGAATTACCCGATGGGATCAGAATTTCACCGATATTCAATGTTGTGGATTTGTATCCTTACAAAGCTGAAGAAGAAGGAATAGAGGAAGAACAGAAAGAGATTCAATGGACAATAAAAATGCTTGTAGTTGAAAAGTCATAGATGGAAAGCATAATTGATAAGAGGATTAGCAGAAAAACCAGGAGGAAAGAGTATTTTGAATACTTGGTCAAGTGGAAGAGACATCCAGTTGAAGATGCCAGTTGGGAGGATGAAGCAGAAATTCATAAGCATGGACAGACTGTGTAAGAGTTCATGAATAGGAGTTCATGAAAATTTTCAAGCGAGGGAGTATGATGCAGGAGCATCACCAACAACCAAGCGAGCGTGAAAGCAAAATCCAGTTGGGAAAGGTGCAACACACATTTTCCACGTTTTGAAATGTTTTTGAAAGATTAAGAAGCGGATATTAATGTAGTAGCTAGAAGTGTGTACTTGCATTTATATCGGGCTGTTGTAAATAGATCGTGAGCGATTTTCTCTCATCTGTCAATGTAAAAGGCATTTAAGCCCAATTAATGAAAGTAGGTAGATTTGAATTATAGATTATACATTTTAGAAGAGAAGGAGGGAAAACGGATATAGACACCCTCATCTTTGTATTATGGGATTCATTAGAACATTAGCATAGAGTTGTAGCAAAGATTTGTAGAGAAAGACCTATGTACAGGAGCTTGAATTAATATAAGAAGCTTTGAATCAGATTTCATGGTGTTATGATGTTTTTGTTTTATACATGGTGAATGGTATGCTTATGGTTGTTCTATTCTCTCTGTTTTGCATTTTTTATGAGGCTATGCTATGTATGTATGATTTCATGTTGAATGTTTGAAGTCTGAAAGAGAGAGAGAGAATGAGTTTCAATTGTTTCTCTTCCTGAGTGAGAAGTTTCTGCAAGGAGTGTGTTGACAAGGTTTCAGAGTTTATCTCTGAAAGCTCAGGAGGGATACCATTGTTCTCATTCCAACAAAAGTGCAAGTGAAGCACAGGAGCCGTGCAAGGTGTGCATAGGCTAGTTGAATCCTTAGAACTTATCAACTAAGGTTGAATAGAGAAAAGACTGTTGTTGCAGAAGGTGCACAGAGTCGAAGAATCAAATACTTTGAAGTATTTGAAAGATTGTTGCAAGGAGTGCATGCAGGAGTCCTTCTGAGACTCAAGTTTGCAAGTTAAATATCAAAAGGGTTAGCACCTTGAAGTGTTAAAAGGGAGACAGAGAGAAGTCGCTTTACAGAAGCCAAGTTCAGACAAGGAACACTGATTCATTTTATAGAAGTCTTCAAGGAAGAAATGAGCGGTTGAAATTCTTTGTGGAGAACTCGCGAAGTCATGAGGACCGTGGGATTTAGTGAAGCTGCATGGAGGTTAAGTGTTGGACAAATCCACCCTTCGGGAGGTAAGACTCAATGTGGACCATTGATCATGATAGTGGAGCCTTTAGGATCATTTAGGTAAATCAGAGTTTGTAAGTCTAGAGTGCAAGACAAAACCTTTGGTTGCTCGAACTCCTGACACGCACACTGGATTATTACGTGTGAAGGCAAGGAGAAGAACTTTCGAAAATTCAGAAGTTCAGATTTCAGTATTTCGAAGGTCCTGTTACCAAGGAGTTGGGACATAGTGGAGCGAAAATCCTGAAGTCATGAGTCATGACAGAACATTGGCTTGAATTTCGAGATTTCGGCACTTCGTGTGTCGGGAAGCAGAGGAGGCAGTATTTTGGGATCGAGAGTTTCAAACTCCCAGTACCCGGAAGCCCGAAATGACATAGGTCATTGGATCGAACGGAGGCTTATTAGCCGTTGACCCTGTGGAATGTGCCATTTTGGAATTAAAGGTTTAGAAGTGGTAGAGGAACAAAAATCGAAGGCTTGTTCAAGTCCCAAAAGCCGAGAAGCTAGAGTGGATAGGTGGTGTGTTTTCGTTAAAAAGGTGGATTCAATCTCTGTTGACCATTTCGGGGTTCGTGGGTTGGAGATTCGAGAAGCCTCACATCAGGATTCACGAAATCCCGAAGTCTGAAACCCTGAAAAGGTGAAAAGTCTTATTGGGGAGCCAGCCTTTGCTGAACGTATCGAGGTTCAGTATTTCGACACTTTCGAAGACAAGGGGTAGGGGTTCTTTGTTCTGGAATTATCAAAGTTGCGAAATGCGATATGGTTGTGGGGAAGGAAGCGACCAAAGATTTCGGTGTTTCAACATTTCAGGTTTTGTCGGGTTGAAAAGATGAAAACTCGACAACATGAAACGTGATATCGCGAAACCTGAAATCCCGATTTGGCGAAGGGTACGAATTTATTTTGGTCAGGAGATTTGGGTGATACCTTGTCTTTGATCACATGGACGCACTCGTAAGGACCTATGGAAAACACCGTTGTGTGTGTGGGATTCCCAGTGAGGGAACTGAAGAGTCAATTAGACTCAAGAGATAGATTCAAAATGATCCTGCAGGGATCTCGGCCCAAGGGTTCGTGGGTCTGCACCATGAGGAGATGTTGGCTTCAACTTATGTGGCCATGTCATAAGCTTCTTGGATTGACCTTGGGCTAGTTTTATCGATTAGGAATCCTGATTGTCCTGATAATTCCTTGATATATAGGAAAATGAGGAACCAGGGTCCAGGACGATAGGTTCTAGGGAGTTGTCGTGACATCTCCTAGAATTTGGTATGTAATTAATTATGTTTAACAACACCATAGGATCCTCTTTTATATTCCATATCTTGAGGAATACCTCTTCTTATTGATCCATGGATGTAATACTAGCATCAGGGAGGCCATCATACCATCTCTTGGCATTATCATGAAGAGTGGTAGAGAAAAGCTTCATTGCCAGATCCTCAACATCATCACTAATAGGATGGAGTTTAAAGAAGGCCCAAAAGTCACTCATATTGTCCTCAACATTCTCTTCATGACTACCAGTGAAATTAGGGAGCCATTTTACATACCTTGGAGGCACTTTTCGGGGATACCCTAGTATTTCACTCATATCCAAGGGTTTAAAATTACTTGGGTCCCATTGAGAATCCATGTTTGGATTAATCATTAGTGGAGTCACCAGATAATCCTTCTAGGGATTATCAAAGGGAAAATAGGGAATCACCCTTAGTGGATATGCTAGGTAATCTTTTAAAAGTGAAAGTATTTGAGAAAAAGGATTACCGAAAAAGTGTTGTTCGAGGAAAATTGACTGTATATTCCTCAAAAACGACGCCAAAAATGTTATCAAACAATCTATACTTTCCCAAATCCTAAATGCAAGTAGGCCTACATTGACGTAACAAAAAGATAACCCTATCACTGTCACCCCAATAGGGTACCTCTTTATCTTTAGGAGGAAAACCTCACTCAAAGGGAGATGTCCCAAGACCTAGCTAGTTGATGAAGGGAAAAAGATATGGTGAAAACCCACCCCTCTCTCTAGGTCACTCAACAAAAGAAGTCACTTTAGTGAAGTTTAAAAGGATAAGGGGAAATGATAATGGGTTTGTTCCTACCCTTTACCAATGAAACATCAAACGTTAGTAGCAATAGTTATAATCAATGACTTATTAAACAAATTATGTGTTTCCTGAACAAATTACTATACAATGAAAAAAAGATTATAGTAGCAACAATGTATCTTGAAAGGTGAAATTTATGATGACAAGGTAGAATTACAATAGTCTTGCAAACTTGATAATGGTTTGTCACTCACACTTTTCAAGATAAATACAAGTCAATGAATGACTTAAATGGTTGTCCAAACATTTATAATAGCATTAATTAATGATGATGAGAGCAATGGAAATCGCTTCAGAAAAGCAATATAATAAATTAATAAGACAATACTTCAATACCAAATGATTATGGTTTTCCTAGTACAAGTTCCCAATGGTTTTATGGATTAATTTAGGGTTGTTAAGGGCTGCAAAAATGGCTATAAAAACATTTATGACAGTGGTAATGACTTCAGAATTTTCACCCTAAGAGGGAAATTAAACATACACTTTAACACTTATTGATGGTACCTTTCCTTATATAAATTATGGGATGACTTAGATGGTTAGTAGGTTAATATAAGCTAAAAAATGATAGTTGTAGCAGTTATTATGAAAGTATCAAATTAGTTGTTAGTATTTCTAGACTAGGTTAGCAAATTATTATATTATAAGGTGAAAGAGTTTGAGTATGAAGTGAAGGAGTTTGAGTTGAGTCTTGTGAAGAAGTATGAGAAGAAGACTAGTGCCATCAAGGGTAATTGAGTCAAGGTGGAAGACTTATTCTAAGGTTGCAAATCAATGATTATGATGCACTGAATTCTAAGAGGGAGAAAACATAGGAGATGTAATAACTTAAGTCCTCCTAGGATTTAACCTCAAGAGACAAGATGCTAAGGTGTAGGCAATTCTAGGCCCTAGCGCATTTCTCTCCTTAGAATTTTTATGGAGTAAAACATATGCAACAATAACTAAGTCCAAACCCTTAGAGTGATAGCAATTTAGGGCTCTAGGGTTTCACTAGTTACTAGATCAATCCAATGAAAAGCTTGGCAAATAAAAAGTAAAAAAGTAGGAATTTAAGTTTCTTACTTCAAGCATTAAATACACCATGCAATTTCATAATCTCGTATGAGAAAATAAAACCATGCAATAAACCATTCAATAGATGAAAAAATGTAGATTTCACTTACTTGCACCAAGAATAATCATGAGAATACCATGCAAGATCACCATAAAACTTCCAAAATTGATCCAAGTTGAAAAAATCATCCTTAAACAAGAGTGGTGCCTCACAACTTAAGCCAATGACCTCAAGAGGGCGCAAATTTTATACCTCTTGTCTCCGAGGACAATTTGTGATGAAAATGAATGTCACTTTTTTTCTTATTTATACAAAATTTAACCTAAAATTAATTTCAGTTCATAATTATTGGGCCGACTTGGCCAGTTTTTTACACAAATTAAATATGGACAAAATAAAATTAATTTGCATCTAAAAATCACTTCAGGGGTGATGTCATGCCCCTATAGGGTGACGTTGAGCCCCAAGTATGGAACATCGTGCAGGGAAGGTGAAACATTGGGCCTCCAAAGGCCTGAAGCCCTGCCCATATGTGTCAATTCCTCAGAAAGGTCATCCAATATGGAACCCTAGCTCTGAATGACATCTAGGGCTATCATGGTGACATCCAAGACCCTCAAGGGATAACGTCCATGTGGAAAAATAAATATCCCTTGGGTCTAGATCTACCAAGGTGCTTCCAAAGGAAACATCCTACTTTCTCCCGGTGCAAGTTTTCAATATCTTCTTACCCCTTGCTAGGGTTTCAACATCCATCTATGGGATTTAAGCCCCCATGAAGGTCTAAGCTAATAATTCCCTCATGTGTACCTATCCACCGAGCAAGGTCTTGCAAAAACAACAAGTAATCCCTCCATGGGTTCATAAGTCATAGGGATCATAGCACGTAAATCACATCAAATAATTAAATTACCCAAACATGTGCATCAAACCCCCCTTAACCCAGACAAATGCTCAAAGACATTATGCAATTTGACAAGTTAGGTTTGGAAAAGGTATCAGGGTGTCATATTGAACTAACCTCTCTTAAGTTTGGGGTGTTTCCTAGGTGAGATCTAGTCCAAGTCATGTAATTGTATGAGGTGTAATGGGGTAAATATTTGGGCATGTGTCCATGTAATAACATGGAAATGTAGAGTCTTACCTGTGGGTTACTTTGTAGCGGGCAAGTTGCACCTTGTCATAAATGAAATTTTTTCCCAGCCCATTCATTACCTTTTACTCTTAGCTTTATTTCTTTTGATTTTTTTCTCTTGTGCTTCAAGGAAATGTTCCTAGGCCATTGTTCTCACTTGATGAACAGAGGTAACAACATTATCCACAAACATTTCATGGAAATGAGAAAGTTGACTTGTGATGAGACCCCCATTCTCTTGGCTATGCCACCAAGATCCACTACCCTAACTTGGTGACCAAATATTTGGTAGTGTCATATCGCTACATTCCCATGGTCATAATAGGTCAGTTCGTGATGAGACCTCCTATCCATGAACTGGTACCTTGAGTGTTTATGTTATGTTATGGGTCCCCTTTTCTTATTGAGAATATTTTCACTTCTTTCTTGGGAATACCTGGGAAAATCATCTCAAAGGTCTCAACATTGAATTTTAACTCTTGCCAACTACTTTTACCCTCTAGGCCTTTATCCCCTTCTTCCCACAAGGTAAGGTACAACCCTTCCTAGTGTAGAAAATCCTAATGCCCAAATGAGGATAGGGGATATGGAAGGAATAATGATCTAAAGTCGTAAGTAAAGAGGGAACGGAAGATGAATTTTCATAGATCCACCTAGTAGCAACCCATACTAAAGGAAAATCAACATACTAGGGAACCATGTCACCCTTCCGGGTATGAAGGAGGAAAAGAGAATAATTTGCAAGAAAACATCATGAAATGAAGAAGGATTCAATACAACATGTTCAAGTGCTTAAAAAAATAGAGTGACACATTCTATGATACCTGAACTCATTACCTCATGGAGCAAGACTCACCGCTACTTTAGGACCAGGTTGGTGTGATGGAGATTGTTTCTAGTGATACATGGAATGCACTAAAGAAAAGAGGAGCTCTCCAGGGCCATGCTCAAGTCATCTATCTCTCGGTACTCCATTTCTAGGACTTGTGGACCTCAAGATGTGATCTCCTTGGTTATCCCTAGGCTAGGGGATAAGAGTTTGCAAAGGAATTCTCACATACAGGAATGTGTTCATGTTCTTATAAACGTGCATGCCTTCATAATCCTACATCCTCGATACTCATCAAACCACCACACACACTTACCAACTTAGATTATTTGTTAACTCACACGCATTCCTGAGAAACACATGTTTGTTTGACAACAAAGGTATTCCAATAGAGGACAAACACCTTTAGTAACCACTCACACAACCATATCAAAGATCAACACTCCAATATTTTTATGTGGTAAAACCCTTATGGGGAAACAACCATGACCCAAACCAAAACCGCCACTCAAATCAATTTATTAATGCAAAAGAAAAATATTACAAGAGATTTTATCACAATCGATCATTAACAAATGACCCTCCATGCTCTTTAAATAGATATCATGGACCAATCGGGTGTTAATCCATGGATCAATGTAGTCGTTAAGATCGAGGAGAATATGAGTCATCGGACCACTCTATGTTGGGAACATGTCATGATTGTCCTATTTCCTAACTAAAAATGCATACTAAAGAAATATGTTTTTTACCTAACGACACATTATACCAAGTTGATCTTAATTAACTCTTAATTATCTAAATATCCTAACATCCCCCCTTAAGAACAACTTGGGATAGGATTGAAGGATTTACAAAGACGACACAATAGGAGAAGGAAGGAGAAATTAGAGCCTATCCCCAATTAATGACAAATCCATGTACCCCTAACATAGATAAAATTTTGGAAAACTTCACTTGTATAAGAGACTTGTGAAAATTCCTGCAACTTGATCTTCTGTAGGGAAGAAAAGCACTTCAATAACTCAATCATGAATTATATTTTTGATGAAGTGAATGTGTAGCTCGATGTGTTGTGTTGATGTTGAACTGGATATTTGGAGAGCTTGATGGCACTATGATTGTCGTACCAGATGGTTTTCGGATGCTACTATTGGAATCCAAACTCTGAAAGGATTTGTTGAAGCCACAAGGATTCTTGAATTGCATTAACTGTTGATCGGTACTCTACTTCTTCTCAATAAATAAAAACAACTTGTTGTTTCTTACAAGCCCAAGTGACAAGTCCATAAGCAAGGCTGAAAACACAACCTGCAGTATACTTTCGATCATCAAGATCATCGTCCTAACTTGAATAAGTGAAACCAACCAATAAAGGAGTCCCCCCTAAGTTGTAATGTATATCAAACTTAATTATACTTAAGAAATATTGAAGTATCATTTTAGTTGTCTTCCAATGACTTTCATGTTGTGTTTGCATATACCGAGAAACAAGACAAACAATAAAGGAAATATCACGATGGGTATGAGTCAAATATAAGAGGATACCGACAAACTGTCAATACAAAGTGGCATCAACTTCAGAAGAATTAGAGGTGGAAACAAGTTTGATTCCAAACTCGAAGGGAGAAGGGGATAGTTTAAAATCTTCCTTGTGTATTTCAACACTTCCATATGATGCATACTTATTTATGTAGACCCATTTACATATGACAATTTTTCTTCTTTTCGAAAGAGGTACAAGATCCCAAGTATCATTCACCATTAAAGAACGATACTCTTCATTAATTGTTGTATCCCAATCTGGATGACCTAAAGCTTCTACAAATGTTTATGGATCACGAGTCTATGAAAATTAAGCCAAAAGAGAAGATACCCATTGTAACTATGAATGTGTTCGACACTTATTTGAAAGATCATGAGAAACATCACCAGCTGCCTCTCACGTTGAATGGACCCCTCTAGGTGTTGGATAGTTTATGTCATTGATGTCAACCCTATAACAAGAGATTGTTGAGTATATTTTCATATGTGAATGTATTGTCATTGATGTCAAGATGCAGATTAAATTTAGAATATTTCCATTGATGACACTCATAATTCACTTGGTGGTCCATGAACTATAGGCAGATGGTAAATACAACTGTTGAGATAGATAACAAAATGGAAGTTGATGACATTATGGGAAGAACTAGTGAAGGCCCTAAATATGAATGTGAATCATATCGTCGAACGGAAAGGGATACAAATGACCAAATGAAGTATATTTATTAATCGAGAAAATGATGGAGTGTGTTACTTATAGGAGATCATGTGCAGATCCTTGCTACGAATCTGAACCAGATTTAGACTACAAAAACAAGAAGTAACTTATCAAAGATTCTAAGGTAATAAACCTCTGTTAAATGTTGAGATATGTTAGGGTGACATAAGGGAGTCCACATAGAGATGAAACGTGGAGAAAAAGGATCTAAATCATTCCAATATGACCAGAGGAAGGTCGACCATTATCGATCATTGGATCACAATCAAATTAAATCCTTATCATAGATTAAATAAGAAATGCACATAAGGAAGGAATCGTGATGATCATTGATCAACTTTAGAATCAAGGATCCAGATCGAGTGCACATCGAAAAAGTGATCAACATATAATACTAGGTTGAACATTTGTGCAGTTGGTTTCACCGTTGATCATTCAGATCAACGACGCATAGAAAAAGTTGTAAAGGGGAGGAGACTATCATGAGGTGTAGATATGACCATTGACAAAAAGGTCAGATCAACGGTCTATAAAAAATTACAGGCACCTAACTAATGTGGGGTTTAATAGAGAGGAACACCCCCATAATTTCAACATGTGGTCTAAAGGAAAGACACACATAGATGCATTGTTTAATATGGGCCCCCTACCTTGAGATCTGAGTCAAATGTATAACCCCCCACAATAAATACCACGATCCCAAATGTTTGGTTCTATGCCCATTGGGATAACTCAAGTATTGAAGCAAAATAATCCCCCGGGGCTTATACTCTACACAAATATTTTCAACAATGGAGAATGATTTGTTCGGCTCAAAGAACCATTTGGGTCTGCACCCAATGTAAAATAATTCCATGTAAAATTAGTTAGATCCATATATAATTGACTTTGATGGAATATTATTGTGTGTGGAGTGAGAAACAATTAGAAGACTTGAAGAGAATATGGTTTAATAAAGGAATACATGCAAAGAGATGATGTAAGTGTAGAGACCTGATCAAATCATGGTTATCATGGTGTAATGGTGTTCTAGCTTGAAGATCATCTCCTGAGCTTAAGTATACTATCCTAAGTTCAGTACATTGCACTTTTAGGGATACGACCATTATAGAAATATGAAGAGAACATTATGAAAATGATGTGATGGTCATTCTATCTTTGTTGAGGGGTTGAATTCATGGGAATGAAAATTGCATGGGAGTATAAGTGTGAAGAAAAGAGGCTTTGTTTTCTACGAGAAGACATCGATAAAAGGTGAATATGATCTGAAGCTTGAGAACACATAGGATGAAGCATGCTAGAGAAGTGTATTAAAACATATTAAGACATTTATGCAAATTCAAGTGTGGTAAGGTGGACCAAGGAAAGATTGATTTGGAGCTCAAATTGCAGTTTGGTTCCTACAGAGGATTGGTTTCCTCATCCATTTGCAGGTTGGTGCATGTTTGTAGGTTGGTTCCTATAAAGTATTGGTGTCCTCATCCATTTGCAGGTTGGTGCCTATTTGTAGGTTGGTTCATGTTGGGTTGTTATATCCTTTGTAGTGAAAGTATAGTCGAGGTGGATCCACTGACGAACTAAGTCGAAGTGGATTGACAACAGATCAAGGTCGAGTTAGATAAAAAACAAGTTGAAGGTGGAGGTTATTCAACTGAGAAAATTCTAAGTCGAAGGTCGAGGTATTTCGACATGGTAAAGGAATCGACAACAGGTCAAATAGGTCAACCAACAAGAGTTCCACAGGTGGGTGTATGGCGGCTGATGGAAGACCAACTGAAGGTCGAATGGTAGTTGATTGGTAATCTGACTTGGAGTCGACTATAATAGAATCCCAAGATTTGCGAGATTTGTAGCCAATGATATGCATGGATATATAACATTTTTTGGGTGCCAAGTATTTAGGGATTTTCTTGTTGTAAATCCTATAAAGAGGCGTGTTGTAAGGCCATAAAGGCTAATATTGAATATTTAAGATGATGAATGGATAAACACTAAGGGTCTGTAATTTATAGGTTGTTGGTCATGCAAATGTAATTCATATTGTCTACAGGGTTGTTCTTGCACATGAAAGAGGGTATGATGTTGATTGTGTCTTAGGTGTCGACCAAGGTTAAACATGTAACATTTTATTCATATTGAATAAGACAACAAGAGAGCAGGATGCTCAAGAAATGTTGGTTTTCCTTGTTTTGGTTTCCAGGGTAAAATATCTGTGAATTGTGTGATTGATTTGTCATTTATTTTCTTTATTAAATTATTCTTATCTTATTCTAGGTTTAGTGTGGAAGTGGATATCATTTCCTGAAAAGTGGTATTAGAGAAAAGTTCAACTATGACAAGTGGTATAAGAGAGAAGTTTAGCTTTGACAAGTGGTATCGAAGTTGTGTTAATATTTTACGTATCAGATCATGATTTACCAATCTTGAATCTAATATCTAAACCCTAGGTATAGTAAGAGTTGTAAGTCATAAATTGTGTTAAATATCGTGGTAAAGAATGGTGAACAGTTCGAGAATAGATATAGAAAAATTCAATGGATAGAATTTTGAGATTTGGAATATTAAAATGGAAGATCTTCTTATAGATTAAGAACAATGGACAGTGGTTTTTCCAGATACCCAGTCGATAGGAATGTCGACGGAAGAATGGGATAAACTCGAAAGAATAAAAAGAAGTAGGATTCGACTTTGTCTTTCAGATTTTATACTATTGAATTTCTTAAGTGAAGATTTGGCCAAGAAACTGTGGGACAAGATAGGATGCTTATACCAGTCGAGATATCTGGTAAATAAGTTGCTTCTCAGAAAGAAATTGTATCTAGTGAGAAGGACTGACAACAGTTTAGTGACTGAGTATTTAAATGTGTTTAATACCATTTTAAGCCAATTATTGTCTATGGATATTAAAATCATTGAGGAGAAGAAGTGTATAAGCCTATTATGTCCTTTTCCAGACTCCTGGGATAACTTAGTCTTGGCTATAGGGAGAAATACAACCACATTAGCGCTAGAAGATGTGTTTGCTTCTTTGTTGTCAGAATAAATGAGAAGAAAGAACATGGAAGGATCGACAAAAAATGCTTTAGTGGTGAGATGTCGATCGATTGAAATAGATAAAGAAAAAAAATTCGATAGAAAGTCTAAGTTGAAGGGTAGATCTAAATATTTGGTTCAATCGACAAGAATATGATGGAAATGTGGTAAATATGGGCATTGCAAAAGGGACTACAAGTTGAGGGTGATGGAAGTCAGTATGAGATCCGACAAGAAGTAATCGACTAAGAGAAAGATGACCCCAGATAAGGGAGGTGATGTGTACCTGGCATCAACCAGTACAAAGTTGGATCAAGGTGTTTGGTTGATCGACTTAGGAGAATCCTATCATATGAAAACACATAGAGAATGGTTCTATGAGTGTGAATGATATGATGGAGGTGATATGTTCTTGGGGTATGACTCAAAAACCAAAATTTTTGGACGAGGAAGAGTTCGAATAATACTATAGGATGGGAGGAAAATAACCCTTCCAAGTGTGCTACAAATTCTGGGTTTGGAAAGAAACATTGTATATGTTAGTAAGATGAGTGATGTTGGAGTGCACACTATGTTTTAGAAGGATTCATGCAATATGGTAAGAGGTTTGATGGTATTAATGAAAGGAGTTAGGATTGGAAACCTATACAAGTTGTTAGGGAATGTCGACTCGAATGGATGCAAAATCGTTCTCCTAAAGCTAACTCGACTTCATCTCAACTCGGGCTAAGTCGATACAAACTGACTCAATAATACATGATAAAATAGACCCGACTAGAGAAACATTAGAGAAACATGACTACGATCCATGCAAAAACAAAGGTATGGTCGAAGTTTTTCACGAATGCGGTTTAGAAGTCGACTTTTCTGGACATTTCATATATGGAAAACAAAGTTGAGTGAGGTTCCCATCTAAAGAGACAAGGGAAAATGAGATTATAGAGTTGGTGCATAGTGATGTGTTTGGTCCAGTTATAGTGCTTTGACTTGGTGGATCCCTCTATTATATCTCCTTCATAGATGATTTTTCCAGAAAGACATGGATACATTTCCTGAGGATGAAATCATAGGTTTTTGAGAAATTTAAAGAGTTTAAATCTCTTGTAGAGACAAATAAGAGGACTAAGGTGTTGAAAAACGACAATGGTGGTGAATTCTTTGGAATAGAATTTTATCATTTTTTAATAAGTGTGGCATAGCATGCAAAAATACCACATCATATACCCCACAAAAAATGGAATTGTCGAGAAAATGAACAGAACGTTGATGGATAAGGAAAGGAGCATGCTCAGTGGTGTTGGGATTGCACAAGAATTCTAGGTGGAGGCAGTCAAGATTGCAAAATATATAGTGAATATGTCTATTTTGTTAGTGATAGTCGACACAAATCCACATGAGGTATGTTAGGGTAAGAATCCTTTGGTTTCACATCTCAAAGTATTTGGATGTGATACATTTGTGCATGTTCCTAAGGAAAAGAGGAGCAAGTTGGACAAGAAGGAAGTCAAATGTATATTCATTGGGTATAAAGAAGGAATGAAAGGATATAAACTCTGGAATCCTGCATCAAGGAGAACAATGTACATTCGATATGTGGTCTTCAAAGAAGTCGGAGGTAAGTTTGAGCCTGAGGAAATTTTTCAAAACAAGAATAAGTTTGAGATGGTGTGGTTTTAACTTGGGAACAATGAATATGATTCAGATGAGCCAACTAAATCATAGTAAGTAGTGTAACAACATACTCTGGTCGTAAAGAGTAAGGAGGTCAGAAAGAGTAAGAAACCTAGTTGAAAGGTATATTCTTCTTGACTTTTGTTTCACATTCATGTTAACTGCCATCAATGATGAGCCCAAGTCGGTCAGTGAGGTAGGTGACTCGGAAAAGGGTAATCTATGGAAAGATGTCATGGTTGAAGAGATGGAATCCTTGTACAATAATGAGACATGGGACCTATTTAATTTACCCAATGGAAGAAATCTCGTCAATAGAAAATGGGTATTCAAAAATAAGATGAATGACACATGACAAGTTGAGAATTTGAAAGCTCGACTAGTAGCAAATGTTTATTCCCAATTCGAGGGAGTCGACTTTGATGAGATTTCTTCCCCTGTTGCAAAATTAAATTCCATTAGAGTACTAATGTCTCTAGCTACAACATTCGATATAGAAATAGAATAGATGGATGTGAAGACAAAGTTCCTACATGGGGACTTGGAAGAAAAAATCTACATGAAACATCCTAAAGGATTTGTAGTAAAGGGAAAGAAAGAGTTGGTGTGCAAACTGAAAAGATCTCTTTATGGTTTAAAACAATCGCCAAGGATGGGGTACCATAAGTTCGACACATACATCCTTAGTTTGGGATTTTTGAGAAAAAAAGTAGATCAATGTATATATTCCAAGGAAGATGGTGGGCATTTCATATATGTAGCTTTGTCTGTTGATGAGATGTTGTTGATTGGAAACAACATGGAAAATAAAAGGGAGGTGAAGAAGCAGTTATCCTCCAAGTTAGACATGAAGGATATCGGTGTTAAGCCCTACATAGTGGCTCATTACCCCTTAATTGGGGCGTATTATATTAGTAATGTTATTTTATTTATGTCGGCTTTAGGCCATTAGTTGTAATTATACCTCCTAGTCTCCTATATATACCAAGGAGACATTTTCATTTTGAATCATCTTGGAATTGTACATTTATGTCGGCATAAGGAGGTTTCCCCCTCGAAGAGGCTTATTATCTAAATTTATCTCTTTTTCAAGGCGTTGAGTACTTATTCTAAGGTTTTTCTATGCTATATTGATATTTGGTTCTTAACACTCGGTGCAGATAAATTCATTCTCGGAATGGATATTAATAGAGATCGAGTCACGAGAAAGATCTTGTTGAATCAAAAGAAGTATATTGAAACTATTCTAAAATGATTCAACATGCAGAATTGCAAATCGATGAAGGTGTCAATTCATGTGGGAGCAATGATAATTGTTGAATAGTGTCCAAAGGAACAGGAAGATATAGAGGACATGGCACATGTTCCCTATGCAAGTGTTGTCAGTAGTCTAATGTATGTGATGGTATTCACTCATCCAGACATTTCCCATGCATTGAGTGTTGAGAAGGTACATGTAGACACTTGGAAAGGAGAACTGGATAAATATCAAGAGAGTATTTAGGTATTTGTGTGGCATGAAGGACAATGTTATATGCATTCCAGGAAGACCTAGAGGTGACAGTGGTAAATTAAATGTACATGGATTTGTCAATGTCGATTGGGTTGGAGATCTGGATCGACAAAGGTCAACCAATGGATATGTCTTCAAGATGTTCAATAGATAAATAAGCTAGATGAGTAAGAAATAGGCGGTCGTAGCCTTGTCAACAATAGAATATGAATAAATGGAGACCACCCATGGAAGCAAAGAAGTAGTATGGCTGCGAAGGGTGTGTTCAGGATTCAAGTTTGAGTAGATATCTATGAAGGTAATTTGCGATAGTAAAAGTGCAATATTTCTGGAAAATAACCATGATTATCCTTCAAATACTAATAACATTGATGTACAACACCATTTCATAAGAGATATGGTGGAAAGCAACAAGGTTCTACAGGATAAAGTAGACACGTTGGAAAACATAGTAGACTCGTTGACAAAGTCTATGAGTGTTGTGAAGTTCTCTTGGTGCAGAGAGGTAATGGGCATTAGTGCCCTGGGTCTGTGAATGAAAGTTGAAGAATATCCTGGTTTCAACAAATAAGACAAAAAGTGGGAGAATGTTGGGTTGTTATATTATTTTCAGTGAAATTCTAGTTGAGGTGGATCGATTAATGGTCAAAGTCAAGGTGGATCTACAATAGTTCGAGGTAGAGGTAGATCAACATCAAGTCGAAGGTTGAGGTTATTCGTTCAGGTAATGTTGAAGTCGAAGGTCGAGGCAGTTCGACATGGTAGAGGATATGACAATAATTTGAAGAGGTCAACTAAAAAGAGGTCGTCAGGTGGGTGTATGGCAGCCAACTGAAGACCGAATGAAGGCCGATTAGTAATCCAAATTAGAGATGACTATAATAGAATCTTGAGATTTGCGGGAGTTGGATCCAATGATCTGCATGGATCTGTAACCATTTTTTGGCACCAAGTATTTAAGGTTTTCCTTGTTGTAAATCTTATACAGAGGCATTCGGTAACGTCGTAAAGGCTAATATTGAATATTTAATATGATGAATGGATAAACGTGAAGATTCTATAATTTAGAGGTTTTTGTTCATGCAGATGTAAGTCAAATTGTCTAAAGGGTTGTTCTCTCACAGGAAAGAGGGTATGAGGTTGATTGTGGCTTAGGTGTGGACCAAGGTTAGACATGTAACCTTTTATTCAGATTGATTAAGACAAGAAGAGAGAATAACACTCAAGGAATGCTAGTTTTCCCGGTTTTGGTTTCCAGGGTAAAATATCTATGCAATGTGTGATCGCTTTGTCATTTACATTCTTGATTAAATTATTCTTCTCTTCTGATAGGTTTAGTGTGGAAGTGAATCTCATTTCCTGACATTTCCTATAAAGGATTGGTATCCTCATCTGTTTGTAGGTTGGTGCCTACAGAGGATTGGTGTCTGCATTTTTTTTTAGGTTGGTGCCGATAGAGGATCAATGTGCTCATTGACAGTTATTATTGTTATCCCCCACTTTTAGGGATAACTAGGAGATCATGTATCGAGGCCCATAGGTGCTAGACATGGAGTACCGAGAGAAGGATTGACTTCAAAATGGCCCTGGAGGGCCCACCTTTTCTCCCTTCCAACATCTTTATCCTGTTAGCAGCAACAAC
>JASDQU010370463.1:70824-91362 GCA_032191745.1 Picea mariana | reverse complement strand
GTATGGGTTTCCTCAGGAAATATCTGTCTCTGTGTTTCTCATATGTGTGACTGATGCTGAATTTGCCATTGTTTATTTCCCTGCATTATTGTGATTATCATTTAGTGTCTCAGCAAAGAGTTTAAAAGAAGCATAATTGTTTAAGCATGGTAACAACTGATTCACCCCCCCCTCTCAGTTGTTCAACACTATGGGCAGTCAATTGGTTAGGAAACTACCCAAAAGCCCGTATTCCCTTGCAATTTTTTATTTTTTGCAACTTTTGTGGGTATACACGGGATGTAATGGTGCAACTAGCATACGTACACAGACAGTAATGGTGGAGCTAGCATACATACACGGGCAGTAGTGGTGTAGGGCACGTACATCTTCAAAAATTTGGTTTTTAAGAAGAGCTATTCAATATTGGCTTGGAAAAAATAGTAAGTAAGATGGCCTGCTGCTAGGTATGCATTTTTGGTGAAAATTAGGGTTATAACAAATTGCACACCTCTTCAGTAGGAGGGCACTCAGGATTTTTGAAAACCTATCACAGGGTCAAGAGGGATTTGTTTTGGAATGGACTTAAAACTAATGTTCAAAGGTTTGTAGTAGAATTTTTGGTTTTCCAACAAAATAAGGTGGAAACAATTAAGACCCCAAGTATTTTACAACCATTAGCCATTTTAAGTTAGCGTTGGGAGGAGGTTTCCATGGATTTCATCACATGGTTAACGAAGTCTGAAGGAAAGAGTGTCATCATGGTGATTGTTGATAAACTTACCAAGTACATACACTTTTGTGCACTCTCTCATCCTTTCAAATACAATACAGTTGCTATCACATTCATGGAGACAGTTCAAAAGCTACATGGAATCCCAAAGATTATATTAAGTGACAGAGATCCCATCTTCACTGGACATTTTGGGACATAATTATTTTCTTGTTTGGGTACTCAATTGGCTGATATATCATCTTATCATCCTCAATCTGATGGAAAAAATGAGATAGTGAACAAATGTATGGAAGGATACCTTCTTTTTTTTGTCTCTAATAAACAAACACAATGGTTCAAGTGGTTACCCTTATGATAATGGTGGTATAACACTTCCTTTCATACTGCAACAAAAATGACACCATTTATGGCACTTTATGGGTATCACCCACCGTCCATCACTTCTTCTCTAAAATAAAAATCTAAGGTTCAAGTAGTGGAAGACCACATCGAGCACCAACAACAATTTCTCCAACTCTTAAAGGACAACCTGACCATGGCACAAAATCACATGAAACAACAAGTAGATCAACGCCATAGTGGGATAAGTTTTGAATTAGGGGATTGGGTATTTTTAAGACCACACCCATACAAATAGATGCCCCTCAAGCAAGCTAAGAAGGATAATAAATTATCACCGAAGTAATATGGACCTTATAAGGTGTTACAAAGTATTGGTATTGTGGCATACAAATTGGAGTTGCTTGCATCTTCACGAGTACACCTAGTTTTCCATGTTTCATGCTTAAAGAAGGTTATAGGTGACAAGATCCTAGTTCTAACTATATTTCTAGAATTTGATGAGGAAGGAAAAATTATATTGGAACCTGAAGCTATCACTAACACAAGAATTCGCTAGTTGAGGAATAGATCGATTTCAGAGTATCTCATTAAGTGGAAGAAATTGCCTGCTGAAGATTCCACGTGGGAAGATGAGTCTTTTATACAGAAGCATCCAAAACTACTCAAGCATTAATTACAACACTTTTATGAAGGGGAGGGGCATGCTAAGCCCTAAATTGTGGCACATTACCCCTTAATTGGGGCATGTTACATTAGTATTGTTATTCTATTTATGTTGGCTTGGGTCCATTAGTTGTAATTGTACCTCCTAGTCTCCAATATATACCAAGGAGAGATTTTCATTTGGAATCATCTTGTATTTGTGAATTCATGTGATGTATAAGGAGGTTTCTCCCTGGAAGAGGCTTATTATATGAATTTATCTCTTTTTCAAGGCGTGGAGTACTTATTCTGAGGTTTTTATGCTATTTTGAGATTTGGTTCTTAACAGAGAAAATAGAGAAGTAAAACTTATGATAAGGTATGCTTGAACCTTGAGTGAGATTATTATTTGTTCATTTCATATTGAGTTATCTTGTTGAAAAAAGGTTTATTCTATAGGTGGAAAAGAAAAGACTAGGAATAATTGAATGGTGACATGCTCTAAGGTCTTTCATTTTATTGAATGCATATTTGGTTTTAGTTAGGAGTTCTGATGTCCTTTAGTTCTAATTAATGCTAGTTTTGCATAATTCAAAACAATGAAGCATATATAGCTTGGACTGATCCAACTCGGTTTTCTATCCCAACCTTCAATTTTTTGACACTAGTTGTCTATGTATGAGTCAAATAAAATATTGGAATTACAAGAATTACAATGGTCCAAAGTTGGAAAAATGGTTGTCATTGATGTCAACCCTAGAAGAAGCCCTGCAGAAAGTTTGGAATCCTCTAGAAGTGATGGATATATTTGAATAAGTCTCCAATGTGGTCCCCTTATGGTGTATCTTTAAGCATGTCCCTTACGGGAAGACGCTTTGACGAAGTTTACAAGAAGCCGTGGAAATATGGTTAAGAAGTCTACAATGGTAGGTGGCACACCACGTGGTTCCTCATGATTGAGAGTTTATGCCTTCTTAAATTCGAAGCCCCGAAGTATGGTCAAGAATTCCCGAATCTAAGGATAAGAAATTACAAGTCGCCCCCAAAATTGATTAAAGGATAAATTTTTTTGCAACAAGAAGTTATAGGTCGACCCTAAAGTCAAATAAAGGAGGCACTTGGAAAAGTATAACTACACATAAAAAACCTCTTATTTTTTCAACCAAGCAAGTGTGTGTTTGTGTATGGAGCTAGAATAAGTGGGTATTCACTTGTGCTAGGAGGATTTGTGATCTCATCAAAGAAAATATTGCTTAGGAGAAAGGAGGTTAAAGAGAGAAAGAGGTGACTATACTACTTTTATAAGGTTATCCGTGGGTTGCAGTGGAGCAAGGTGTAGATTTATGAGGTTATCTGTGGGTCACAATGGAGCAAAGTGTGGATATACATGGGTCACAATGGACCAAAGAGAATATTTATAAGGTTATCATGGGTCATAGTGGAGAAAAAATCAGATGTATGCAGGTCACAGTGGAGCAAAGAGCGGATGTATGTGGCTCACAATGAAGCAAAGCATGGATGTTTGCAGGTTGACAATGTATGAGTTGTGGATCTATGTAAAAGTTTTGAAAAAGGTGCAATTCTCTTAATGCTAAAGATTGGTGAAGGTTTGTTGGTCTGTAATCATATACACTGGGTTGGTACATGATTAAAGGTATGTCTTTATATGTGGTTTGAGGATTATATCTTGATGTTATATGCTTGAGGCATATCTTGGAGAGTCTTTGGCACATGGTTAGAGACATGTGTTGGTGATTTTGGGCAAATGATTTGAAGTATATATTTGGTACATGGTTTATGGTTTATCATGGATGTTATGGCACATGCATGAGGCATATTTTGGCACATTCTTGGTACATGGTTTGAGGTATATCTTAGTGACGTTGGGAATATGTTTTGAGAGATGTTCTTGGTGATCTTGAAATATGGTTTATGTGAATGGATTTGGTTTTGATGATGATGATGTATCAATATCAATGAAAGTTACATTGACATATTGATTATCAGTGGAAGTGATAGGTTGATTATTAGTGACAGGTTGAGTCTCCATTTATATTTCAGGGAGGAAGGAAGGGGAAAGGAAAGGGGGTTGGATCCTACTTCCATTTTGTGTTGTAGAATATAGGGATTCATAACTTCCTTTGAGTTGGTGCTCATAAAACGAGAGGCTTGGAGCCTCCTTCTAGTTGGAGCTGGAGAATTTAGGGAGTTGGAGCTTCCTTCAGGTTGGTGCCTCGTTCCAATTGGTGATAGATAATTTTGGAAGTTGGTGCTTCCCATGAATGTAATCTTTTGATATATAAGAAAGCATTTTGTGGTTTTCTCCCATTTGGGTTTCCACGTAAAAATCTCTTGTGCACTGTGTATGATGTGATGCATTGTTGAATGGTACTATATTCATCATATGTTAAATGCAATCATAAGTGAATGGAATTGTTTATAAGTTAATGTTTACACATTGTGATTAAAAATAGTAAAAGGTGCTCAATACCGATTCACCCCTCCTCTCAGTATTGGTGAATATTCCAATAATTGACATTAGAGAAGGTCCTTCAGAAACAGTCTAACCAGTGGAATGTATATCATGGAGTGCACTAATAATGGAACGTCGGTGTTTGATGGTTAGAACTACGCCTTTTGGAATAGAAGGATGAATACATATTTGAAGACACATGGATTTGATGTTTTGCAAGCAATAATAGATAGATAGAAGGCACCTGCCACTCCCCCAATAGACAAAGATGGAAAGAATCTAACTAAAAACACTTCCAGGGCTATGAATGTTATTATGAGTGGTATGGGTAGCTCAATATATGTCAAGGTTATGCATTGTGACTTTGAAAAGGATATTTTGGAGAAACTTCAAAATGTTTACGAAGGAGATGCAAAAGTCAAAGGGGCCAAGCTTCAAACTTATAGAGGTCAATTTGAACAACTAAAAATGGAGGAAGATGAAGATATTGCAACTTATTTTCTTGGAGTTGATGAAATAATGAATGTTATTAAAGTATTAAGAGAAGAAATGAAAGAACCAATAATTTTTCAAAAATTACTAAGGTCTCTTCCAATAATATTTGACCTGAATATTTCATCCCTAAAAGAAAGAGCAGATCTTACTACGTTGAGCATGGATGAGTTACATGGAATTATTACAGCTTATGAAATGACAACAAAGTAGGAAAATCCATCTAGGAAGGAAGCAAATTTAAAAGCATCCAAGAAGACAAAGAAGAATAATCAAAAGTCAAAGTCAAACTGTAGCAATAGTGATGATTCAGATGAATATGAAGAAATGACCAACTTTGTAAGGAGGTTGAAGAGACGAACTGGAAAGTACAAAAGTAAGATTCCTTTAATATGTTTTAATTGTGGTAAAATTTGTCATTTTTCTGATAAATGTCCTTATGCTAAGAACATAAATAGTAATGAAGAAGAATCCCCTAAGAAAGAAAAGAAATATCATAAAGGACATAAGAAAAGAAAAAAAAGGAAATTCCTTAAGAAAAGCCTCATGAAGTGTACAACATAAATTATAACAATTTTGGCTCATTAAATAATGAAGTAGAATTCTACAAATGCAACAATTTTGGACACATAGCTAAAGATTGCAGATTGACCGTTCCTCCAAAGGAACCAAAGCAACATCTCAACAGTCATGTAAAAGAACCACCAAGGATATGGAAAAGGAAGCAAGATAAACTAAACATTGAAGAAAGGTCGATTTCTCTACAAGCCCAATGCAGAAAAAGTGATTGGTTCATTGACAATGGTTGCTCAAAGCACATGATAGGTGACAAGAACATGTTTTTTAATATGAAGAAAGAAAGAGATGGATCAATTTTGTTTAGTAATGATAACTCAACCAAAATTATAGGAAAAGGAATAGTCAAGATTGAAAGTAAAGATGATATGGCAGAAAATGTTCTACTGGTAAAAAATATGAAGCATAATTTGCTAAGTGTGAGTCAAATGTGTGCCCAAGGACACACACTCCTGTTCGAATCAAATAAATGTGAAATAAGGAAAGAAGGATTGAGAAAGTTGGTGGTGACATCAATAAAGACTCCAAACAACATATACATATTAAATGAGATTGGAAAGGATAGATGTTTCTTGGGAAAGAAAAATGAAATTTGGCTTTGACATAGAAGAATGGGTCACATGAACTTTGACAATCTTGTCAACATCAACAAAAAGGAAGCGGTAAGAGAAATGCCTGAAATTTCAAAAATAGTCAATACTATGTGCAAGCATTGTCTACATGGAAAACAAACAAGATCTTCTTTCAGAACAAAGGAATACTCTACAACAAAATCATTGGATATTGTGCACACTAATCTATGTGGACCAATGAGAAAAAAAAGGGATTAATGGCAAACAATACTTCATGCTACTTATTGATGACTTTACAAGAATGAACACAATTTTTTTACTCAAGAAAACATCGGAGGCATTCAAATGTTTCAGGATATTCAAAGAGATGGTTGAAAATGAGACTGATTTGAAAATCAAGTGCTTGAGATCAGATAATGGAGGTGATTTCACATCAAAAGAATTAATGTAATTTTGTGAAGATGATGGAATAAAAACGAATTTATCAACAACTATGACACCTCAGCAAAATGGAATAATTGAAAGGAAGAACATAACTGTACATGAGATGGCCATAACCATGTTGAAAGATTCCATCTTCAACAACACATTTTAGGTACAAGAAATACATATATCCATTCATATCTTGAATAGAGGAATGCTTAGAAGTAACAGTGACAATACTCCATATGAGCTATGGAAGGGAAGAACAAAAAATGTCAAGAACTTCATAGTGTTTGGCATACAAATTTTACAACCTAAGAGTCAACATAATAGTGGAAAGCATCAATGTAAAAATTGATGAAACACATGTGCTAAAGACCAAAGAAGAAAGCAAAAATTCAAAAGAGCAGGAAGCAACAGAAGAAGAACTAAAGGAAGAAGAGGTAGACAAAGAAGAAGAACAACAAGAAGAGAAACAACCATAAGCAAAACAAGAAGAAAATGATCAGCAAGACCTTCACATACCTTCTAGACACCTATCCTATGGGTTCAGAAAAATCATCCACTAGAACAAATAATTGGAGACAAAAATGTTGGAATAGAAATCAAAAGAAGCAAATGGATCTGTACACCATAACAAATACTTCTAGCACCACTATCCATAGTTGAACCAAGTAGTTTTGAGGAAGCCAACAATGATAAATATTGGATCAAGGCCATGGAAGAAGAACTGAATCAAATAGAGAAGAATGAGGCATGGGAATTGGTTCCAATACCTAAGGAAAAAAATGTGATTGGTACAAAATGGGTGTTTAGAAACAAACTAAATGAATATGGACATGTAATGAGAAAAAGGAAAGGATAGTATGCAAAGGATATGCTCAAGTAGAACGAGTAATTTGAAGAAAAATTTGCTCCTATTTCTAGAATTGAAGCAATCATAATGATCTTGGCCTATGCATGCTCCAAAAGGATCATAGTATATTAGATGGATGTCAAATCAACATTCCTATATGGAAAATTAGTATACAAAGTATACATCGAACAACTAGGAGCGTTTCTATATTAGAAAGAGAATATTATGTTTGTAGGTTGAAGAAATCTCTATATGGACCCAAGAAATACCCTAGAGCCTGGTACTTAAGACTGGATAAGTACTTACAACAATAAGGATTCATAAAGGGAAATGCAGATAACAATCTCTACATAAAAGTGGATCGTGACAACATACTTATCATTGAAGTATATGTGGATGACATCATTTTTGGAAGTGACGATGACATAATGAGTAAGAAGTTTTACAAAGACATGTTGACTGAGCTTGAAATGTCCTTATTTGGTGAGTTGAATTTATTTTTGGGACTTCAGATATCTCAACATTGATTATAGAAGAAGTAATAGTGGAGCATCCTTCTACTTGGGTGATTTTTTGGTGTCCTAGTTAAGTAAGAAGCAATCCTCAGTATCATTGTCTACAACATAAGCATAATATATTGCAGCTGTTGGATGTATGGGATAACCTGGTGATGCAGCCCCCCTAATCCCTCATAGGGATGCATGACCTCTCGATCAAGGATCTCTGATTCTTGAGTCAAATGACCCTTTGAAACCTTAGTGGTCTCCTTCTGTATCTAAACACATGCCCTTTTGACTCTCTGGTGCATGTCTTATGGTACCCACAACCTTCCCTCTCGCTCTTCTGTGTAATCTCAGAGTGATGGGAATTAGATCCTTTTAAGATAAGACCCCTCTTGATATGACCTTGGGCAATGACCTCACGTGACCATGCGATCACGGGCACGACCAAAGGTGGTTTGATATCAAACTATTTTTCAGCCCACAATTCTCCTCAAGCCTCCATGTGTCCTCTTGTCAAAACCACGGTCTGGATTGTGGCCCACCCTCAATGTTTTAAAGTTCACACAACTCCCATCCCCGCAATGCTACAACACTGTCAATATCCCAATATTGACAGTACTGTCTGGACTGATGGTTTAGATCTTCCCTTTCCAAACCTACGGACCAGATCTACCCCTCCTAAATCAACGTATGTGATCTCCTTCATGATTCTGGACTTCAGACTTTTCAAGTCTCAGACCTTGCTTTCCTCCATATGCCAATCTTCTAGAGTTGACGATCTGTGGACACTTGTCCTCCTCAACCAACGACCATGCTTCTACTTCAAGTGTTTGACCTTTCAACTAGATCAACGGTCTTGCGGCCCCTCTCTTGATCAACGGTCAAGATCTCCTTCGGGTCTTTGGACTTCTGATATCTCAAATCTCAAACTTCACTTCCCCTCTATGTACATGAGATTCTACCACACATCCTAATGAATTAGACGCTTGAGGCCTACTTCGAGACTTTACCCGGAGTTCACAGATTTATGCCACGTCTCCCCTAATCTGACGACTATGAGTTACTTCAAGACTTTACCCAGAGTCCACTAATCTTTGCCACGTCTCGTCTGGATCAGATGGTCCATATCTCCTTTGGCTCTTCGGGGTTCAGGAATCTCAATTCTCAATTGAAACCCCAATGCAATTTACCCAGAGCTCGCAATTTGTTGATAAGTGTCCACTCAAGGATCGATGACTCTTTGACTATTCGCACTTTGGGAGTTTCAATTCTCAACTGAAAAACTCTCGAATAGATTTCTCGAAGCTACTGGTTTGCTAACACGTATCTCTTGGTGATCAATGGCCAGGATCCTACTTTGGCTATTTCACCTCCTCTTCATCGACAAACTTCCGGAGTTGTGGATCTTGCACCACCTATCTTCCTTGACGATGGATGGTCCCAAGCTACTTTGAGACTTCATAACTTTGCTAAGTTCTCTCTTCTGCATGTGCGAAGCTATAAGGCTCATGCACCTTTCTATGATCATATGACTATTGATCCTTTGCACTGTGATCCAATGGCCACCGTCTCTCCTCCTCATGAGCTTCTGATTTAGAAGATTTCTCAGTCTTCAAAGGTCTCAAACTTTGCTCCTCCTATGAGTCTGACTCTTGGATCTCGTCAACACTTATGAAAAGTGCTCTGCCTTCTAATATTGATCCTTAAAGGATTTTGACCTCCCATGCACTCCTTGCGTTCGGGGATTTCGATAAATCAGTTCGAAGGATTTCTTGAAAATAAATTCTTCTCGCCCTCCCGGCGTTCCTCTGTTCTGGTTCTTCGACACTTAGTCGTTTCTTGACGCTGTGCACTCTTTGCACCTAGTCTAAGTTTCCTCTGCTCTCTCTATGAACTCTTCTAATTCAATCTAAGACTCAGTCAACACAATCCTTGCATTTGAGATGCACACCTTGCATACAATTTTCATAAGATAAGCAAATGAAACTTATCCATTTTCGTCACAAACTCATACGATCAACTTCTCAAACAATCATACATGAACGAAAATGAACTAAATCACATACACAAAATGTAACATTCATTCAATCACACAATAAAATGAACACAGTCCAAGATTTAGGACAATTCTGTCTGTTCTATTCATTCATCAAGAAAATTACATAATTTTTCAGTTCTTCACTGCATCTTTCTTCTACTCTATTATGCTGTACTGATCTCTATCTTCCTATCTCATAATACTTTTACAATACAACAACAAACTATCTAAGGACTAGCTCCACAGGATCTATCGTCGTGTCTGCAACCTATCCTATCAACTCTTAGTGGTTACCTACTTTGTCCTATTACAATAACTAACATTTATTGCCAGATAAGAGTCAACACTCTATATCTGCAGCTCCTTACAGTCCTATACAACTTTACAAACACGCCATATTTAAAAATACTGTTCCAAAAATATCTCAACAACTCGATTTACTTTTGAATTAAATGCTGAGATGTCATGTCCCTGCCTCCATGCTTGCGTCTTCGAATTTGAAGGCTATGCTCATGCATCATCCGGGTTCTACCTTAGTTCTCCAAAAAAACCCTTTTCACCATCGACCCTTCTGGTAAACCAGAAGGAAACACCGCGCATAGAGTGCACAATGTAGTGTCATCCGAGATGTTTGTAGTCATGGAAGGGATTGACGATGTTTCCTTTACTTCTACTTCTACTTTAACATGCATCATACCATATACTTCATTATACCATGCATCTATGTCTATCAATTAGTTTATTTTTCATTATCAATACTGCGTGCTACATGATAGTATTCTAACCATTCATAATTCATTCATAATTGTAGAAACAACAAAAAACCATTCAAACACATTGCAACACAAGATTTTACCGTGGTTCACCCCCCTTGGGATACGTCCACAAAGATCTTTTGCTTTATTCATTATTCATCAAAATAACACTACATGCATTACATAATAGGTTATTAATGGTGCATGAGGCCGACCAAAATTGCACCAAGCTCCATAGCTTGCGACCTGACCCTCAATTACATCTCGACACTGACTCCATCTGAGTTCCATAGCTCTCAACAAACATATACTTTTACTCAGAGCTCAACAAGGTGCTCCAAAAGTACTTCACTCATGCAAAAGTGATAATGAACTACTCCAAGATGATCCCCTATTTGCCTCATATTTCCTCTATTATACTACAAAAGTGGGTAAAACCCTTACATTATGACTCAAAAACCCTAATCCTAAATGGTCTCCACTTTCCCACTTTTTAACTGACTTTCGTGTGGTTGGTCCTCGATCCAACTGTTCCTTTCATTGACTCTGCGCTAGTCTTCCTTCTTTCTTAGTGCGCTGCTTCCTTTTCCCTTTTGTCATACTTATTTACCTTCTTTCCTGGTGCACATTGCTTCCTTGGTCGATTCCTTAGCTCTTATCCTCATTTACTATGCTTAACCCAAAAATTACATGGTCCATAGCCCCCCAACACTAACCTGTGGCTCGTCCTGAGCTACTCAGGAAGTGTGTGCCTCCTGTATAGATCTCTCCAACTCTTGGAACTTATTTGCTAGTTCATACACTTGTTTATTTTCCTGTGAACTTTTCTCTGTCAAGGTCTCCACCAGCTACACTATTATGTGCTCTTCCAACACTTTAATTTTCTCTGATTGCATCTGTTCCATCCTTCCTTTTTCTATATCCAACTCTTCTATCATCTTTTCAGCTTTCTCCTCGAGTTGCTCCAACTGATCCTATCATGATTAGTTCTTCTCTTATGCGACCCTTACCTCTACCTGCAAGTTTTTCATCTCCTATGCGCTTTTGAGCCTGTCTGAAATGCTAATTGTATTTTGTCTCTGCTTCAAATCTTGGATTGCGACATTCAAATTTTATTCTTTTTGATCCATTTTTTTGATCCCTTCATCTTCTGCCAGGATTGTCCATATCTGCACGGTCCTTTCATAAAGCTCTACTATTTCCTTTACTTCCAGTGCAAGAATATATGCTTGTTCTGTTTCCCGTTGTTCCCTTTCTGATCTAACCTCTGGAAGGGTAGTTGGTGTCATCTTCTCCACCAATTATCTTATCTTTTGTTTGTATCCCTCCATCACATGTGCTATCATCTTTAGCCTTTTTTCTGCACCAAGTTCTCCTACTAGTGCACTATCAAGGATTGTATGGAAGACTTCTTTAAGTATTTGCTCCAATTTATCTACGCGTCGTTTTTCCTCCTCATGTTCAATCTGAAATTATTTAAGGACTATCTTCGACACCTCCTTTTCTTCCTTGGTTGTCTCCAAGGTTGTTGCATCCGTCCTTGCCCTTGATTGTACTTCTTTTTCCATGCTCATTTCCAACATATATAATTCCAATAAAATGTTCCACATTCTTCAAGGGTCTTTGCACGATTTCCTCATCTACTTGTAACATGATTTGACTTATCTTAAATGTCGCGCGCCCAATTATTTTTGTTTGGAATGTCTCCCTTTCTTCATGTACTTCTCTGATGTGTGAAAATGAGCTGTAAGCTCTCCAAAAATTCTTTAACTTCCATGATCTTCTTCATGAGTTCTTCCCTTTGAGACTTTGCAACATAAAGTGATTCTTCTCCTCTCTCTTGCACCTTATCAACTATTAACTCTACGTCGTATTCTGTGATTGTGAGCTCAATGGGATTATTTTGTGCCTTCATATTCTTTCTCTATTCTCCTATCTGCATGGTTGATTTCCTCTTTTCTGTTTATGCAGGTTTTGTTGCCTCTGGTATATTTCTAGTCCTTGTCTCCTATGTTGGGATTTCATCTTTCTTATGTTTTTACTCGTTTGTTCTTTTTACATTTTTGGTTCCTAGCATTGAGGCTCTTGGTACTGTTTCTTTCTTCCTTCGTTTATTTTCTACTATTCTAGTAACTATAGGTTTGTTGCGCTCTTCTACTTTTCTAGTATTTGTTGCTGGGCTACTATACTTATACGCTCTGGCAACTTCTTCCTGCTTTTTCCCCTTTTCTCCTTTCTTGACTGCTACTAGCACCTTCCATTGATCCGACCATTCTGCTAGTACCCATTGGACTTCTTCTATTGAAATGAAATACTGCATCTTTAGCCATGTCTTCGTAGGGTCTCTTCTGGCTTGTATCCATGTGTTATGTCTTGATTCCTTAATGTTGGCTATCCCTTCATTCTCCTTCACCACTTCGGGTGAAATTCTCCATGTATTTGCAATCTTCTCCTGCATCTCTTGAATATACATGCCAAAAATGCTTGAGTTGAATTTTCTCTTCTTAGAATCTATGTTGTGTCGTAGGGTTTCATATCTTTCTGCGCCACACCTTCCTCTTCTTTCACAAAACATTGAAAAAATTGGTTTTTCCCATGCCTCCAAGGCTATCAAAATCAATAGTCAGGAATAGTGGAACTCTGTTCCAGCATACTGCGCATCCCTGCAGTCTTCTAAGAACAGGTTGAGAAGATGCGATGCCCAACTTAGGACTGTACCCTTTGAGCACTACACAATTGCTGTAACTACCCCTGTAGGTGCCTATTCTTTGTGACATTTTCTAAGTAGTTTGCAGGCCATCAACTTTGTCACAAATCTGGTAGCTAGGTCATTGATGTTCTCAATTATCATCACTCTGCTGCCTTAGTTTGTGCCAAAATTTTCCTTCACTTCCTATGCAATGGCCTTCTTCTTCATTTTATCATCAAGGTACTGCTCCAATTTCAATCCATCTATTGGTAGTCCTATGAGCTTAACAATTAGGTTGACATCGATTAGGACATGTCTTTCCATCCTAAACATCCTCCATGTATTTTCACAAAAAGTTGTTTGACGCATGCATTTACATATTTCACCCTGCCAAAGTGAGGAATTTCCAATAAATTCATTTTTCCATATTTGTAAAGTCTGGATATCCATTGTTTAGGCTCCATAATTAGGAGTCCTTTTGAGGTTGACCCAGTGTTTTCCATATAAACCTCATGCACAAGTGCTGGGAACTTGGTGACCTCTGTCACATCATGATCAATTTATCTAAAATTGGAAACACATCTAAGCATATCTTCCACAATGATGACTGAGTCCGAAATGTAGGGCGAAAAACAAAAATTGTGTTTGTATGCGCGTTGATGCCACTGCTGTCCTTTTTCTTGACGACCCTACTGTTGTTTCTTCTAGGGTTTCTTCTTCTTGCATTTCCTCATTTGTGGCATGATCATCCTTGACGTTTGGGTTTTCCTCTGCTGTAGTTTTATCTTAATTTTCTTTATCACTATCATCATTACCCTGTTCACCCTTTGCGTGTGCCATTCTTGGGTTTTCTGTTCTAGGGTTTTCTTCCATCTTAGGGCTTCGTCCTTGTGCTTCTTGGTTGACTTGTACCGCTTCTTATTCTGGGTTTTCTTCTTCGATTCATGTTAGAATAATGGATTCAGTATCTGTAGTTGTAATTTCATCCACATAAACTACTCTGGTCATTTATTCTAGCGGTTTGTTAGTGCTTCGGGTCCTTTGCGCGAATTGACTAGGTTCTTTGAACTTTGGCAGTGCCATTTTCTTGTCTCGGGAAAATATGCTGTAGATCTCAGGTGGGTTCTTAAAAACTTCACACTTACTCACACTTACTCACACCTTTTTTGCTCTGTCTCTCATTTGCCTAAAAATCACAAGTGTTTTTTGTTTTCCCTTCTTTTCCCTTTTTATAGACTCTGTCATTAATGATTTAATGCGCCCTTTCTTTTTTGTTCACCAATTTTCTGCTTTTCTAGTCATTTTTCTTCCCGTCGCATGATGCTTACTTTACTTGCATGCAATATCCTAAATTTTTTCGTATCAATTTACTGTCTATCGTCCACAATCATTCTCAACTATCTATCTACCACTTATTCCTCTAAGTATTTCTTTTTGGATTTTTCTTCATTTTTCTACATGTTTCTTCTTTTCCTTCTTTTTCTACTTTTTCTTTTCTTTTTCTTCTTTGAATGATCTAGATTTATGAACAAAACAAATGAATAATAGACGAAATACAATAACATGGAGATATGGAGAGAAACAAGAAATATCCAGTGAACAATAACTTCTATTGAATAAATAAAATAGGTTGAAACTGTAAAACTGCAAAACTAAAAACAACTTGCTTGAATGGTAGTAGGTATCTTTGAGAAGACATGTGGATGCTACACGCATTCTTTTGATCAGAATGATTATAATGAGGCTTTAGAGGTTTTTTTAACAATACTCATGAATTCCAAAACCCTAGACATCTAAAAATCTAACCCTTGGAGGTGAAACACCAAAAGTTGTGTGGGCCATGATGGGTAAGTTGGTACCTCAACTTCCTGGGGTCGTAACTTTTGCATATGACCTCCATTTTAGGTGTGTGATAGTCCATTGGAAAGGCATTTTAGGGAACTACACATTATGTTATCAAACTCTAACATCGCCCACAATTGTATCATGGAAATCCAAAAAAAACACTGTTTAGGGCCCCAAAACGACCCTAGAAGTACATAAAGATGTATTGACATAAAACCATCCAAAATATGCCAGTTGGCTTAGGTGGGCAGCCACCAATATTCACTTGGAATCTATGTAGAGATTTAGACATCCACATAAGTGTAGAACCCACAATTACAAACAATTACAGAAGAATGTGCTGAACTAAAAAATGTCAAGAGGAGCTAGTTGGAATAGGTGGGTGACCACCAATATCCACCTGGATCATTGAACTCCTACTATTTACCATATGTACAAGTCTAAATTATACGTTGCAACTACTGAGAGTTAGTGGGTCAACTGTCCCTATATAGTTTCAATCGAATACCATTCACCAATCCTTGAAATTCCTTACTACTTAAGTCCTATAGCTATACAACACCTCCATCTGTGACTGACTTTATGATATATGGCCCTAGCCAATGAATTCTAATCTTTCCTGGGTGCTGCAAATATTTACCATCATAGAGGAGAACCATATCTCCAACTTTAAAGTTCCTCTTCTTAATATTTTTTTCATTCCATGCTTTATCCTTTACTTTCTATACCTCCTAATGGAAACCAGTGTTGGCCCTTGGGTATGGAAGTACGCGAATATCAAGAAAGAAAAAGGAGAATGCAAACTTTTCGGAAGACACAATGACTATTACTGGGTTGAAGTGAGAAAAATAGCAGAAAATATGGAGTAAAGCAAGCCGTTGGACGAGGAGATAGAGGATGACGAATTAGAAAGGAAGAAGGATCGTGGAAAACTTAGCAAGTGGAAAAAGCCACCATTAGATGCTTTGGAGCACCGCATGAGAAGAAAGGAAAGACAGGCCGGCGAAGCCCTAAAAATACAGGTCAAGTTGACCTAGGGTTTTAGACACCTAGGGTTTTGGTATCTAGGGTTTTGGACACCTAGGTCTCGACCTAAGGATGTTGGTGAGCTATTGTAATGTATAAATAAAGGTCATGAGGACCTAGTTTGGGTTGGTATAGTATTGTTGGGTATAGTTGTATTGATGTTAAGAGTGATTATTGTTGTGTGAGAGAGAAGTGCTAGGTGTGAGAGCCTTCTGGTATTGTAAGATCTTCAGTTGGGTGTGAAGATCAATCCTACAGCTGGGTGCATGGGGGGGGAGAGAAAGAGAGGAGAGGAAAGATGATATTCTGGCTAAGAGCGCATAAAAGAACTGTATGCTTCATATTAATATATTATAAATCACAATTTTGTGGATGTATCCCTAGAGAGAGGGTGAACCATGTATATTTTGTGTTGTGTGTGATTGGTATTCTGTGTCTGTCATTGATATACTGTGATTGAATTACTGTTTTAGATCTGATAAGTAGATGTGCATAGTAGATACAAGATGATAAGTGATATATGAATGCTGTACTGTTCTTGTATTAGATCCACTTGATATTCCCCTTGGTTGTAGACATCTCTTTTCTGCAACCCCTCATAACTGCTTTGGGTGAGACTACATCTGCTTCATAGGTGTTTCTGAAAGGGCCAATAGTTAGGGCTTGTTGGTGTGCTCTTAGAGCTGAACCATGGGTCTGCCCTTGTGCTAACAAATGGTTCTGTTGTCGGGACATCAATATTCTTGAGGGAATGTCAAGGTGGTTCCCATCAAAGATAGAGACTCAAACATGGATAGAGGATCAAGAAAAGGACTTCGCTGAAGCCCAGAACAAGAACCCTAATCTTAGTATAGAGGATCGGTTGGAGAAATATATCTTCACTGATATACACAAAATTTTCTTTGGGGAATCCATCAGGAGCTATATGAGTGGCTAACTAGATTAGCAGATACCCAATTTGAGATCTGATCTAGACCTCATGTGGTTTGGACGTTGGAGTTGATCAAGAAGGTCAAAAGAGTTGATAACACTGTATCACAAGCAGTAGATCACTGGTTTGATAGCACCATTGGAGGGTACATCACAGAGTTTTCTTTTGATAGAGTAGAGTCATACATCCAAGCTGAGAGATATTTCTTTAAGGGACCCATAGGAAAATTTTTACAATTCTTGAAGTTGAGACTCAAGATGCTATTGCATGAGAAGAACATCTTGAAGATACAGTAGATTGGTCGGATCTAGAAAGGCTAATGTTCAAGAATTTAGACAGCGACAACGACACACAAGCTGAACATATGCGCAGTGGGAGAGTGTTTAGAGAAGTTCACGTTGTGAACCTGTTCAAGAAGAACTACAGGGATGAAGTTTTCTATAGTGGAGAAGAGGCAGATTTGACAGATGAGAAGCATTCAGAACCTACTGGGACAGAGGAAGGGAAAGATGAAGAGCTTCACTGAAAAGAACCTGAGACTTCAGGAACTACACAGACCATTGAAGTAAGTATTGTTATACCTCCTATTGATTTAGTAGTATTAAGCAATCAGAGTAATCCCAACCACCAGAGTAACCAGAGCACTATCACTAGTAATCCCCCACATACTCAGTCAGGGACCCTAGAAAGATCTATGGCAGATGAGATGAGACTCCCTATCTTTAGCAGAGATGGATCTTAAGACCCTAACCAACATTGGTTCCTATGTGAAGCTATATGGAATATTAAAAATTTCATGGACAAAGATGTCAAAAGAACCCAATTTAGTACCACTATAAGGGATCACACATTGAGATGGTACATGAATCTTGTTCAAGGACTTGCACAACCTAAGCCATTGAATCAGATTAAGAATGCACTGATTGCAGAGTTCAAGAAACCCAATTCCGAGTCACAATGTATTACAGAACTGAAGGAGATCAAGAAGAAGGTGGCCAAACTTGTTTGGGAATTTGATCAGAGATTCAAAACCTTAACAGGCCAATTGAATTTCTAGATCCCAGATGAACAGAACAAAGAATGGTTCATTGCTGCCCTCTTACCACACATCAGAGTTCCCCTGATGCAACAGAAGATTGCTTCACAGTCTGAGGTGCTAGATATCTCCATGAAGTTAGAATCAACCCCTATGGGAGAATCCAACTCAGGTATGAGTCAAATCTTGAGTCAACTAACTAGTTTGTCTCTGTAGATCAAAGATATAAAGAAAGAAAAGGGGAAAGATAAAAGAGAAGACATATGGTGTGTCAGATGTAGATTAGAATTCCATGACAAGGAGCACTATCCCCTATTCAATGAATACTTGGATTATGGAGCTCCGAGCCCTTTGAAGCAAGTCACCTTAGCTTGGTGCAAGGTATGCAGAAACATGCATCACCCTGGTGAGTGATATTACATGCAAAAGTATGTTTAGACACCCATAAATTTGTATTGCACATTCTGTAAGTCCATAGGACATGATGATAGAGATTGTAGGGCTTATGATCTCATGCATGAAAGGTCAAGAGCCATATACAATATCCAAGGTGAAGTACAACAAGAAGGAAACTCTACACAGTACAACTCCCCTGGGAGAGGAAACTTCAATCCTTGTGGTGGATTCAGAGGAAGAGGACGAGGAGGAGGAATGGGTTGAGGCCGAGGATAGATAATCTTTTATAACTGTGCACAATCAGGACACCTCGTAAGGTATTGCCATAACCCTTGTACTACTTGCAGCTACTGTAGCTCGTTTGAACATGTTATAGAATATTGTCCTGTGCTTCTATCTAAGCTTCAGGAAAGATGAGGACCTCATCAAAACCTGCAAGTGCAAGTGATATATGATGAATCTCATGGAGAAGACCCTAGAGTGTCTGTTATAACCAGAGGAGGCATTGTTACAGGAGAATACATACTAACCCCAGGGAAGATTACGGGAGACTCAGGAATCAGGAAAGCTATAGAGAAGACAAAAATGTTTGACGTAAAGAAAGAAAGACAAATGTTCAAGGAGGAAGGAAAATAATTCAGAGGAGACCGAGGTTTCTCATCGAAGACAAGACCAGAAGTGAGAGAATATGGAATGCCTCTGGCATTTGATTAGTCTACTTCACCAAAAGAAGAAAAATAGTTAAGAAAGCTCATGGAATTCCTATATACTTGTATTAAGTTGATTCAGGATGAGAGCGATGTACAAGAATTAAAAAATTTAATCAGACACTATGAGCTAGGAAAGATAGACCCCTTACTGAATAGGGCAATACACCAAATTGGTAAGAAAAGAAGGACCAATAAGGAATTACATTTGAATGCTCAAACATGTGAATATGATATAGATTATGTAGTCCTCGACTTAGGGTCAGAGGTCAATGTCATGACGAAGCAAACCTGGGCACTGATGGGAAAACCGAAGTTGATCTATTCTCCTATCAGGGTTAGGATGGCCAACCAACAAGCTGTAAGTCCATTTGGCAGACTGGAACATGTCCCTGTGGACATTGATGGAGAAAGGACATTTGCAAATTTCAAGGTAATTGAGATAGTTGATGACACCTACCCTTACCCTGCGCTGTTAGGAATTGATTGGGCCTTCAATGATTCCACTGTGGTTGATTTAAAGAAGAGACGTATGGATTTTGAAAAAGATAGACTTAGGGTCATTGCATCCTTAGATCCAGATGAAGGTTAGTGATACACAGAGCCCATTCGAGAAGAAGACCGCGCATACGAACTCGAAAAAATATACAAAATAACATCCAGACAATAGGATTACATTAATCCCACAACCGATGGAAACTTAAGCTGGAGAAGTGATAACGTATTCTCATCAGAATTAGAAGAAGCACTGGATAATTGGAAGAATAAAATGTATGAAGTATCTACAAGAATATGTGCTAGATTAACCAGAGAAGTTCGTTGGATCGGCACAAAAATAAGTAACTTACCCACCTTTGATGTTCTAAATCCTTTAGAAACCTTCTTGTCGAACTTTGAAGAGAGTGTACCAATGCAACAAATACTGTTGGCGATGGATGAGGCCCTGAGAGAAACCCCAACAAGATGGTGGGGGGCACACAAAAGTAACATTATGGATTGGATACGATGTTGTACCTTGATGACAACACGGTTATCAACACAAGTGGAAGGCTGCGAAGTTCGATACATAGGTCGAAGCTGCCCAAAGGACCATGTGTGAAGCTATGAGGAAGCCTGGAGCAACATCCCTTAAGAACAATGGGTACACAAATTCATCAACACACTGGACACAACACCTATCCACTGGTACCTTCAAGCAGAGATTTACCTCATTACTACAGATTGGAAAGGTATGACTCAAAATTTTGTAACTACCTTCTTATTTTAAAGTCAGTATCCTTCAGTCGATCAAGCATTACAGATTGTAAGATAGAAAGTATTCGAGGAGGCATCTAGCCTTCCTTTGGAACAAGAAGATGATGAATGGACTGTGCCTCTCCAGAAACTACAAGGCTATTACAACATCAATGTTGATGAAGACGATGATTCGAGGAAGGTGAACATTGCAGAAACAAAAGGTTAGAGAGATGTAGAAGGACTAGGAGTTGAGTTACCATTTATTGGACAACCAATCAATATTAA
>JASDQU010370463.1:28407-68506 GCA_032191745.1 Picea mariana | reverse complement strand
ATGGTGGTACAAGACAAGAAGACATGAGAGATCAGGATATGCATAGATCTCAGGAAGATGAATGATGCTTGTTTGCATGACCCCTTCCCTACACCATTCACCGACGAAGTGTTAGATAATGTGGGAGGCCAGGAAGTATATTCTTTTATAGATGGATTTTTAGGATACCATTAGATCCGGATTGCCAAGGAAGATCGCCATAAGACCACATTTGCAACATAATGGGGGTCCTATCAGTTTACAGTGATGCCATTTGGATTAAAGAATGCCCCAACCATATTTTCCAGGGTGGTGGTCGAAGCATTCAAGGAATTTCTACATAAATTTCTAGAAGCATATTTTGATGATTGGACTGTTTTTTTTTTATTGAAGAATCATATTGAATGTCTAAGGCTAATGTTGGATAAATGTAGGCAGTGTCAAATTGATTTGAATCTGAAGAAATGTATTTTATTTTCACCATTTGGAGTGCTGTTAGGTCATATTGTATGCAAGCAAGGATTCCTGGTAGATCCATCCAAAATTGCCATTATAGTTGATCTACCCCTTCCTACATTAGTCAAACAACTGCGCACTGTGCTGGGAGACACAAGATATTACAAGAATTTCATTGAAGGATATGCTCAGATTACAACACCTATGGAGAAGCTGTTGAAGAAAGATTGTCAGTTGAGTTGGATAGAAGAATGCCAGCAGAGCTTCGACACACTGAAACAAAAAATGGTTACTGCGCCTATTCTGGTTTTCCCAGACTGGACCATGGATATTAATGTGCATGTCGATGCATCTTCCATTGCTTTAGGAGCTGTGTTAGCACAACCTAGAGGAGGATATATTGACCACCCGTTAGCCTTTGCTAGCAGGAAGCTATCAACTACTGAGATTAATTACACCACCACTGAGTGAGAAGGGTTAGCCATGGTGTATGCATTGTAGAAATTTTGCCACTACTTGTTGAGAGGACACTTTAAAATGTTTACTGATCACTCCATGCTTAAATACCTAGTCAACAAGCCAGTATTGGGGGGAAGGATATTCAGATGGCTTTTGTTATTTCAGGAATATGATTTTGAGATCATAGTAAAGCCAGGGAGAATGAACAAAGGTCCCGATCACTTGTCAAGGTTGGAACATGGTGAAGAGCCAACCATTTTGGAGGATGCACTACCTGGTGCACAACTAATGACCATTAGAAATATCGATGACCACTTCAAAGAGATAGTCCAGTTCCTATCAACATGAATGACACCTAGTGAGTACACAATTCCTCAAAAGAAACAACTAGTGGTGCGTGCTGCAGACTTCTCACTTATAGCTGGGCATCTATACAAGATGGGACTTGATGAGATATTAAGAAGATGTGTTATGGAGGCAGAACGACCACTGATCCTCACAAAAGCTCATGAAGGCATCGCAGGAGGACATTACACAAGGAAAGCAACTGCGCAAAATATTCTTGGAGTTGGCCTTTGGTGGCCTACCTTACACAAAGATGCTAAATACTATTACAGAGCCTGCGATGTATGCCAAAGAGTTGGGAAACCTTCTAGAAGAGATGAAATTCCACTAGAACCACAACTGACCCTACAAGGATTCGAGAAATGGGCCATTGACTTCGTTGGACCTATAAACCCACCAGGAAAGTGTACATGAGCAAGGTACATAATTACAACAACAAAATACTTGACCAGATGGGCCGAAGCAAGAGAAGTTAAAGACTATAGTGCAACTACAGCTGTACACTTCATATTTGATGACATCATAACCATATTTATATGCCCAATGATACTTATGAGTGATCAAGGTACACATTTCATCAATAAGACAGTTGAAGCCTTGAATGAAGAATTTGCAGTCCACCATCAGAAGAGCACACCATACCATCCACAAGAAAATGGGACAGTTGAAGCATTTAATAAGATCTTGGAGACAACGCTGATGAACATTTGTAGTGTGAACAAGGATGATTGGGATCTAAGAGTACCGACAGTATTATGGGCCTATAGAACCAATTGCAAGAGACTCACAATGTAGACACCTTTTATGTTGGTATCCAGTCTTGAATCTGTTGTTCAATGGAATATTTGGTACCAAGCCTTAGAATTGCTACCTTTACAGATATGGATGACCCTGGCGCTGTTCAAGAGAGGCTTGCACAATTGGTTGAATTGGAGGAAGACATATTTGTTGCTGGATTCCATCAACAAGTACAAAAGGAAAGAGAGAAGGCCTACCATGATAGACACATCACGAAGAAGGCATTTAAACAAGGTGATCTAGTCTTGATATATGACAATAAGTTCATCAAACATCCTAGGAAGTTTAGAACGCATTGGCTAGGGCCATATGAGATCACTTATGTTATAGAGGGAGGAGTTGCACAATTGAAGACTCTGAATGGGGAGTGGAAGGAAGGATTAATGAATGGGAGCTGATTGAAATTGTACTATGACAACCAGCTCCCCTGTAGTTCTTAGTAAATGCAAGAAGAAAAGGGTCTAGGTACCAGGTGCAGTTGAAACTGGGTACCCGACACAGAAAAGACAGTCTACACAAGGAGGAAAAGGAGGCATAGAGAAGAAAGCAGAGGCTACACTGCATAGTCTGAAATCGAAGTAAAAAAAATAAGCTAAGATCTAAAGTGCCTCGAGATGAGTCACAGGTTAGTGTTGGGGGCCTATTGGCCCTTGGGTATGGAAGTACGTGAATATCAAGGAAGAAAAAGGAGAATGCAAACTTCACGGAAGACACAGTGACTGTTACTGGTTCAAAGTGAGCAAAAGAGCAGAAAAGATGGAGTGAAGCAAGCCGTTGGATGAGGAGATCGAGGATGACGAATCAGAAAGGAAGAAGGATTATGGACAAATATGCAAGTGGAAAAATCCACTTTTATATGCTTTGGAGCACCACGCGAGAAGAAAGGAAACACAGGCTGGCGAAGCCCTGAAAATATGGGTCAAGTTGACCTAGGGTTTTAGACACCTAGGGTTTTGGTATCTTAGGTTTTGGACACCTAGGTCTTGACCTAAGGATGTTAGTGAGCTATTGTAATGTATAAATAAAGGTCATGAGGACCTAGTTTGAGTTGGTATAGTATTATTGGGTATAGTTGTATTGATGTTAAGAGTGATTATTGTTGTGTGAGAGAGAAGCGCTAAGTGTGAGAGCCTTCTGGTATTGTAAGATCTTTAACTCTGTGTGAAGATCAATCCTATAGTTGGGTGCATAGGGAGGGGAGAGAAAGAAAGGAGAAGAAAGAGGATATGCTGGCTAAGAGCGTAGACAAGAATTGTATGCTTCATCTTAATATATTATAAAGCACAATTATGTGGATGTATCTCTAGAGAGAGGTTGAACCACGTATATTTTGTGTTGTGTGTGATTGGTATTCTATCTCTGTCATTGATATACTTTGATTTCATTACTATTTTAGATCTAATAAGTAGATGTGCAGAGTAGATCCAAGCTGATATGTGATATATGAATGCTGTGCTGTTCTTGTATTAGCTCCACTTGATATTCCCCTTGGTTGTAGACATATCTACCCCACAACCCCCTCATAAATACTTCGGGTGAGACTGCATATGCTTCGCAGGTGTTGTCAAAAGGGCCAGTAGTTAGGGCTTGTTGGTGCGCTATTGGAGTTGAACCCTTGGTTTTCCCTTGTGCTAACAACCAACTATGATTCTGTCTTCTTCCAATTCCATGAGTTGAACCCACCTCTTCTGTGCTATGCCTCTTTCTGTCATATCTGTAATTTTTTCAATGCACAGACTTAGTATCAAATAAATTAAGGGACTACTTCTTCCTGTCCATACACCAAGATAAAGTGTGTATGCCCTATTAGCTTCTTGCATGTAGTTCTATAATCCCATAGTACTACTGGTACCTTCAAGTCCCATTCATCCATGTTCACATTACAAATATTTGTTAAGGCATTCTCCAAAATATTGTTAATGCTTCAACTATTCCATTAGCTTGAGAGTGATAAGGAGTTCTCTTCTGATGATGTATCTCAAACTCTTCAAGCGTTGCCTGGATTGTACTATTGATAAAGTGAGTCCCCTGATAAATCATCAAAATTCTTGGGCATCTAAACCTTGTCACTACATGTTCAAATAAAAATCACACTGCAGTCTCTGCACTGCAATCCTTCACTACTGCTGCCTCAACCCATTTGGTTAATTATTCTATCACTGTAATAATATATCTAGCTTCTGTCGCTGTAATAATATATCTAGCTCTTGACCTTCTTGCTGGTAGATTAATTAGACCTACAAAGTCTACTACCCATTTTTCAAACACTTAAAAAATGACTTGAGGTCTCAAGGGCATCTCATCCCTCCTGGATGGCTTCCTAACTATATGACAGACATCACAATTGTGATAGTATTCCTTTGAATCCTGGTGAAATTTTGGCCACCATAATCTTTCGTGCAATTCCTTCTGCGCGGTAACTTTCCCTATGTAAATTCCTCCAACAATTCCTTATGCACCTTTGCTAAAATAATATGCCTTTCATGCTCCATAACACATTTCCTTAAAATTTTGTCCTCTCCAAGATTGTATAAATGACCTGCAGTCAATTGGTAGTCTACAACTCTAACCAACAAAGTTTTCTTTTGCGTAGTAGTAAATTCTCTTGGTGAAAATCCTGTACTCAAAAACTCAATAACGTCAACAAAATACTCATAAACTATTTGTACTGAAAACAATTGTGCATCTGGAAAGTTGTCTTCCAAGTTATTGGGTTCTTCTCCATTAGTTATTCTGGATAAGTGATCCGGTCCTGCACTCAATCTTCGTGGCTTCATCACAACTTCAAAGTCAAATTCTTGGAACAAAAGTAGCCATCTGCATATCCTTCCCCCCAACACTGGTTTATTGACGAATTATCTAAGAGCATAATGATTTGTAAACATATTGAAATGTTTCCCTAAACAAGTAATGTCTTAATTTCTGTAAAGCATATACCATGGCCAAACTTTCTCTTTCTGTAGTATTGTAGTTATGTTATGAATACGATAACTTCCTTCTTGCAAATGCTATAGGGTGATCTATATCACCTTCTCCTAGTTGTGTCAGTACTGCTTCTAGCGCTATTTCATATGTATCCACATGCACATGAAATTCCTTTTCCCAGTTTGGAAACACTAAAATTGGCACATATACCATCTTTTCTTTCAAAATATCCAAGCTCCTCTAGCATTCATCATTCCGCTGATATTTAGTGTCCTTCAACAATTTCTCCATTGGCACAATATTCTTTGTATATCCGCTTATGAACTTTTTGTAATACCCTGTATGACTAAGTGTACTCTTCAACTAGTGCACTAACTTTGCTGGTGGTAAATTCACTATGACAACAATTTTAGCAGGATTAACCAACAGACCATGTTTACACACCACATGCCCTAAAAAAATACCAAAAGGTGCATTGAAAATACATTTCTTAATATTCAATGAAATTTGACACTGTCTACATATGTGTAACATTAATCTTAACACTGCAACATGGTCTTTCAATAAACTAAACACTATCCAATCATCCAAGTAAACCTCCAAAAACTTGTGAATAAAGTCTTTAAAGGGAACTGCTACTACCCTTGAAAAATTTGCAGGTGCATTCCTCAACCCAAATGACATAACTGTATATTGAAATGATCCCCATTCTATAGAAAATGTTTTCTTGTGTCTATCTTCTCGTGCTATCCTAATTTGATGATATCTTGAAAACCCATCTATGAAGGAATAAGCCTCTTGACCTCCTACATTCTCCAAAACCTTGTCTGTAAATGGGGTAGGAAAAAGATCATGTAGTAAAGCATCATTAAAGTTTCTCAAATATACACAAATATTGATCCCTCCTTGCTTATTTTCTTGCACCACCATAGGACTGATCCATTCTGATTCTTCCACAGGTTCTATGACACCTGCTTCTAACATATTGTTAATTTCTGCCTTTATCTTCTACTTATACACTGGATTTAGCCTATAAGGTCTTTTTCGTATAGGTCTGGCTTCTGGCTTCAAGGGGATATTCATCTCTCCTAATTCTCCTGCTAATCCCTTCATCTATGAAAATGTCGCTAGGAATAAGTCACTGTACTCGAACAATAATTATGTGATTCTTTCTACTGTTTGATTATCCCAATAATCTCCAATGCTTGCAATCTTTGGGTTTTCTATAGTTCCAATTTTTATCTTCTTGATCTTCAATGGCACATCATAATCTTCTGAATCTAGGTTTGGACCTTTTATTTCCATTTCTCCTTTAAATTATGAGATCTGGATATTAAGAAGGTTATCCTTTGCTGGATCTTCTTCTTCTGTGACATGATAACAATGTAGCAACTATCTAACTATCTGTCTAATATGATTATGGTATGTTGGGATTATTTCAAATTTTGGTTCTTCAAATATGCTGTCTCTTACCACCTTCAATGCTGTATCTATCTCTAGACTTTCATGCTCAAAGGAAAATGTAACTAAAAAATTATGTTGTATTTCTTCCTAGTTTGCAGTTTCTCTATGCCGTTCTTGTTCTGTGTACTAGTTCTTTGGAATGCCTTCTAATGTGTGAATAAAATGGTGTGGCCATTCTTCTGGTGGTATCAATTTCCATTGAACCATGCACCTATCTATATGTTCTTTAGGTTATCCAATTCCACCATATTTCTCCAAACATTTGTTCTCCTTCTCTACGCCAAATATAATGCACAATAACCTTTTGCATTGAAACTAGTTATTAATCTTCTCCTTATGTGTATCCCACCAACGGGCAGGTGTAGATTTTAACGCAATATCTAATACTGGTAATCTTGTAACACCCCGGGTTTCGAACCCCCATTTTAAATAATGTATTGTTACAATGCTGAGAGGCCAGGGTGCCCAAACAATTATTAAAAGGCCAGTGTGCCCAAGACATGTAATGTTCTTTTATCATTATTAATAATAAACACATCACTGGCTACTAGACAAACAAGGACTAGAGTTATAGGGGGCTATGATTCCATAAGAGAAGGGGCTTGAGGGGATAAGTGTTTATTCCTATGTTAATTACCCTTTTTGTCTAAGGTAGGGGATCAGTTACATGAGCTTCTTGGGGAAGGCCAAGATGTTCTTGATTCCCCACGAAGTTACTTAAACCCACCTCTGGTCTAATGGGGGGGTTCGACTAATGGCTTGTTCGCTAATTTTACTCTACGTTCATTCATTTCCCTCACACACTTTCATGCACCTACTTACTCATTCACTGATCTATCCTCACCTACATCCTGTCTTGGGAAAGGGAACCAAACTGCTGAGAATTAGCCACAAAATATTTGGCTATAATGGTCGCTGGTGCAATCCAGCCGTGACCTAGGGTCTACATGTCTGAGATGCATTGGACCGTGCCCCATTTTTCTCACAACTGTGTGTCCTGTGAGTTCCAGCATTGAGATTCTGGACCAGCTGTGTTGGAGGCCCTGAAAAAAGGAGAGGGACTGCTTGAGGGACTACATGGCAGAGAAGGGTGGAGTTCTGTTCTCTTAGGGTGGTACAGACAGGGTGGAAGAGAGATGGGTACTTGGATTGTTGTGGGTGTTGGGAAACCTATGAGATCTTGAGAGATGACTGGTTTGGGAACCCAAGTAACACTCTGGAACTATCCTTGTGGATTCATATCCTTGGCTCGAGGGTGACGCTGCTGTTGAGATTTGAAACAATAGTGTCTATGATTGGGTGGAATGTCCTTGGTCTGCAGCCAATTGGTGTCACCTTTTTATAAAGATAAGTGATCTCCGTTGTGATATTGTTATCTGTGTATGAATGTATTTTCCACTGTATATTTAATTATCATTTAATTGAATCTTTAGACTATGCATGCTTTCCGACTACTACTATGCATGTTGTTAAAGTCTTTTTCTTTTATGCATCCTTAAATTTTAAAAAGGTATCGTAAGAGAAAGAAGTCCAAGGGCGGTCTTGAAGGTAGCATGCCCTGGCCTATGGGTGGATGGGGATGTTACATAATGGTATTAAAGCTTCTGGTTGAAACACTGGGCTGGGTTTATTGGTCAGAGTCTCGGGGTTGAGATCAAATTCTAACCGTGGAGTTGAAAAGCTAAGGAGGAATGGCGTTGCAGAATATATGCAAGAGATAGAATGTCAAAGACCTGTGTAAGGGGTTCGAAGGATCATGACCGTCCCCTTCGAATTCAGGAGTGATCACTACTATAGGATTGGGAGAGAATCAAGATACTTGGATCAGAGGATAGGTGAACAGGGGTCATTCGATGAAAAGGAAGCAAGGACTAAGGTCACCACCATCATATCCCACTGGAGAGTGAGATCAACAGACATGAGACATTGCGGGGAACCAAGTTGCATGGGAGATAATTTCCCAAGGCGGTCCCCAATCCAAACCATGGTTTCCCCAAGGGGTTACGTGTTAGCACCAGGAGAATTGCAGGGTGAAAAGAGGGTTACTCCAAACTGTCAATGCATGCCCCCTACAAATTGAAAGGAATGTAGTGATGTGACATGTTAGGGCTTGAACATTGAAGCTCCATATATCTGAAGTAGACCCTGACCGTCGATCACCAAGAGGTACGTGTCAACAGATTAGTAACTCCAGAGAAATCTGTTTGAGAGGTTTTCAATTGATATTTGAAACTCCCGAAGCCCGGAGAGATGGAGAGATGGAGTAAACATCGATCATCCGATCATCCAAAATAGATCTCGGTCGCCAGATCGTCCGTGGTAAATCTCAAGTGTTGGATTACCTGAGGTGAATCGAGGCCATCTAATCCGAAAGAGATGTGGCCTAAATCTGTGGATTTTGGGTGAAGGCCCAAAGTAAGCCTCAACTGTATGATTCAAGAAGACATGCAACATAATCCCATGTACTTTGAGGGCTTTGAAGTTTGATATTTTTGAAACTTGAAGACCTGAAAGGATCTTAGCCATTGATCTACTGAGAGCCACGCATCACCAGATCCAGGGCTTCAGATAAAAGCCAGTGGGGCCATATAAGTTTTGAAATTTGAGATTTTCGAAGTCTGAAGACCTAAAGTAAGCCTCAACCGTCAGATTAAGGAGGACACGCGGTGCAGATTCGTGGAATCTGGGTGAAGACCCGAACTGAATCTTAATCATCCAATCTAGGAGGACATATGGTGATAGATTGGCTAGTTCATGAATGCAGAGTTTGAGAGGATTGGAAGTGTGCTAGCATGGAAACTCCCGAAGTCTCGAAGCTCGAAGAGCCTAAGTGATGGGGCAAGATGATGTCACCTAGAGGTGATGTGGATCCTGGAATTCCTGAAGTGACGTGGCTTGCAGATGTCACCTGGGATGAAGTGGACACATGGGATGTGTGGCACATGTCAGTAAGTTTTGAGCATTTGGAATATTGAAGAATTAGTTAGAACGTGACATGTGTCACCCACCTGATTGGGCCACGTGTACGCTTCTAGTATTTCACCACGTGGCGACAGATCGTGTAGTCCAGAGACTAGGCACTCTAGAGGGGAAATATGTGACAGATTGTGTTGGGTCAAAAACTCCCGATGGTTGGATTACATATCGACTGTTGATTCCAGAAGACACACGTCGAAGGATCATCAAATTCGGGTGAAAGCACTTTGGGAGAAAGTGCAGGAGGAAGGTTTGAAACTTTCGAAGCCTAAAGAGATGAAGCAATTCACAACTACTGATCTATGGGAGGACACCCATCAGAAGATCCTTAACTCCGGGTAAAAGCATTCTGGGAGGAGGTAAGTGAGGAAGGTTGAGACTCCCAAAGCGTGGAGTCCTGAATTGGATCTCGATCGTTGATCGTGAAAGGGGATGAGGACTGTTGATTTGGTCTTGGCTAAAAGTTTTGAAGTCCCGAAGCTATGGACAAGTGCTTTTTCAGCTAAGAGCAGGGTCATGGTCATGGTCATATGCAAATTGAGAGCTGAGGGAAGGAGGGATAAGGGCCGAATTGGTTGTCTTCGAGATAGAAAAGTGCTATGGAAGGATTTAGCCACGGTTTCAATCGTGGTCACCTGGGGAGGTGGTTTGAAGGAAGAACCTGTGCAGGATGAAATTCCATGTCAGCCAAGGATAACATGACATTGTTATTTTTGGAGAATGGGGATATGATCTCCATGAACAAAAAATAAAATAAAGAGACCTGTAGCATGGTTTGGAATTATTTTTGATCATATGCATAATTATAACAAAATGGTTGCTTGCACATTTTGCAGAATTAAGGGGTTTAAACACATCAACTCAGGATGTGTATTGAGGAAATGGAAGAAGGCGAGGGAGCCTCTAGTCATGATAAGGAGGCTGAAGGCCACAATACCATATTTGGTAATGCAAAGATAGAGTCCAATGGATGCAAGGGAAAAGGAGAACACAAAACATTAATAGAAACGATAAGAATTATGAAGATGGAAGTGTAGAGCTACAAAGTAGACAATGAGAGTCCGATGAGAGAGAAAATTCAGATAAATGCTCGATTGATGTAGGGCTTAAATTAGTTGTAGAGACAAATGAAGAAGGGATCAAACTCAAGACAAGAGGAAGAAGGCAGGTGCCATGAAAGAAGTGATGATCGTGGAAGAGCTAGTTATTCCAGAAGTGCCAACAGATCTCGTGGACACCACTCACCTCCTTACTCAGAAAGAAAGTTTTATGCATTAGAAGATCCCGTAAGCAGTCCAGAGGTGTCTTCCGTTAGACACAAAAGAAGGAAACAAGAGGTATATTGTTTGCAAGGAGAGCTGAGGAAGCTCAAGCCACCTTCCTTTGAGGGTGAAAGAGAAAGGGAAGATGATGCCAAAGCATGGTTGCTTGGTGACGTAGACTGCACCGTCTACCTTGACAGAGACCTCTACGCTGACCTCCTGGTCTTAAGGATCGTTCTAATTCTAACTTCTGAGCCGCAGTGGCTTGTCCAGCTGTCTCTCGCTTTCGCTCTAGCTCGCTTGACGTGGGAGATGCTCCTACATCATACTCCCTCGCTTGAAAATTTTCATGGGATCCTATCCATGAGATCACACATGGTCTATCCATGCTTCTGTATCTTTGCTTCGGTCTCCCAGCTGGGATCTTCAACTTGATGGTTCTTCCATTTGACTAGATACTCAAGGTATTTCTTTCACCTGGTCCTCTTACTCACTCTCTTGTCTAGTATGCACTTCATCTGTGTCTTATCCGCAACCGACATCTGCTTCGTCCACTGGATCATTGGCTACTCATTTCCAGTCTTTGTTTCTTCAACCTTATATGGGTACAAATATGAGACATTGAATATCGAAGAGATTCCGGTCCCATCGGGTAATTCAATCTCACAAGCATTCGCCCCAAATTTCTTCAAGACCCTACATGGTCCGATTTTCTTCATCTTCAACTTGTTGTATGTTCCTCTCGGGAACCTTTATTTCCTTAAATGTGTCAGAACCAAGTCACCAACCTCAAACTGAAGTTGTCTTCTATGCGGATCTGCCCTGCGTTTATATTCCTGGCTTGAATTCTGCAATCGTTCCTTCACTTGGCCGTGAAGTTCCCTCATCGCCTCTACAAATTCTTCTGCACTAGAGCTCCTAATTGTAGTATGTTCTGACTCTTTTAGTTCAGAAATTCCTCTCGGTGCATGCCATAAAAAATCTGAAATGGACTCTTCCCTGTACTCCTATTAACATAGTCATTATAAGCAAACTCTGCCTGTGGTAATATATTGTCCCACTGGCTGTGGTGTTCTATCACCAAGCTTCTCAGCAAGTCTCCTAGACTTCTATTTACCACTTCTGTTTGTCCATCTGTCTGAGGATGATAAGCCGAACTAAATGCCAAGTTAGTTCCCAGCTTCTTCCATAAGGTCCTCCGAAAATTCCCTATGAACTTAGTGTCTCGATCCGAAACTATGCTTCTTGGCAACCCATGAAGTCGAATGACCTCTTTGAAAAACAGGTTCACAATGTGAGTTGCGTCACTGGTCTTCTGACATGGAATGAAGTGTGCCATCTTGGAAAATCTATCCACCATAAAAAATATTGAATCACAACCTCTTTGTGTCCTTGGCAACCCCAATACAAAATCCATGCTAATTGCATCCCATGGCCTCTCTGGTATGGGTAATGGTTGATAAAATCCCGCATTCTGTTTCCTCCCCACGTCAAGTGAGCTAGCGCGGAAGCGAGAGACAGTTGGACAAGCCAACACAAATTTTGAAATCACCTCGGGAGTTGTTGCGCGATCTTAAATGAGCCATTAAGATGAGGCACACTTGTATTATGTAATCGGACCTTGAGTCTTTAGCTCTCGTCCTTAGTAGGTAGGAGGTATTTAAAGTAGTTAATGCAGGTAGATATAATTTAATTCCATATTAGACAATTTGAGAGCGCAAGAGGGAAACGGGATATAGAAACCCTCATTGTGCATTGTAACATTCTTCTGGAGAAGGAAGAGCAAGAGCATGCAGAGAGCTGTGTAAGAACACCCATGTATAGACATTTGAATTAATAGAAAGAATTAGTTCAAATTCATGGTTTGTGTGTTCTCTGTGTATTGATGTTATGCTCATGAATGTTTTCTTCCTGTTATACATTTGCTTTATATGCTGTGTATATGCTTTCATGTTTGACTTTGAAGTCTGAAGGAAAGGAGGAATGAGTTTCAATTGTTTCTCTATCTAAGCAAAGTTCCTGCAAGGCGTGTAGTGGAAGTGTCCGCAAGGAGTGCGTCGACAAGATTTCAGGGTTGCGTCTTTGAAGCTCAGATAGTTTTACTTTTGTTCTCATTTCCATAGAAGTGCAGATGGGCACAGGAGTCATGCAAGGAGTATGCAGGCCAAGTGAAGTTCAGGGTTGCAAACCTGAGCAAGAGTTAAAAGACTGCTACTGCAGGAGTGTGCAGGGTCGGAGGAATTCAACACTTAGACGTGTTTGGAGGTTGCCGCAAGGAGTGCGTGCAAAGATCCTCTTTGAGGCTCGAAGTTGTGAGAAGCTTAGGAGGAGTAAAGCCTTTGAAAACATTGAGGGGCATCAAAAGTTTGTAGCGCAAGCGGATAAGTCCAGGGAAGAGTCCTTGGCTTCCTTCGTAGAAATCATCAAAGGAAAGAAACCGATGGTCAGGAATCTGTGGGGAGGATTAGTGAAATCCTGCCAGCCGTCAGATCTGCCAGAGAAGCAAGAAGGTTAGAACTATGTCTGGATTTCAAGCTCAGGATATTGTGGACTGTCGGATCGTCACACAGACACCCGTCAGTCGTTGGATTGACTAGAAGTTGCACAGAGTTTAAGCTTCATGAATAGGAGGAGGAAAGTTCTGACGAGAGGGTAGCCATCGGGATTTCAACATTCGCAAAATCGGAAGTCCTTTGAGCAAGTGATCGGGGAAAATCCATGTTGGAAACCCCATAAAGGATCAACACCATCCATCAGTCGGGACACGTGGACGAGATCGGAAGCCCAATTGGCATTTCGGTCATCGGGACTCACATAGGTAAGTGGATTGGGTTTATATAATTGGCGAAACCTGAGGGTTGATCTGAATCATCCATCCACTTGGGACGCGTGTTAGAAATCTGAGGGAAGTCAAGGATCGACATTTCACAAGTCAGGGATACAAGGAGGACTTGCAACTTGGAATCGTGAAGTCCGATTTTCTGAAAAGAGGAAAGCTCTGTGTGGGACCCTGTTGATGTCATCTCTCCATAGCAAGGCATCGAGAATTTCCATGGTGAAAACCACGATGCTGTGAGGACCGTCCATCCTTGAGGATGCATGGCATCGATCTCGACTTTTGGAGAAAGTCCCGGAGAGGAGTCATATCGGGGAATCGATTTTCGAGAGATCAGAGAAAATGGAGGTAAAAGCACTTTGGCAATTGAAGTCATGAAACCCCGAGGGAGATCTGGAGCCGTTGATCCTAGTAAATGATCACAACCATTGATTGTGTTTACGATAGAAGGGATTCCTAGTGACATCACATCAAGATCCAGGGAATAAGGAGTCACATACACCTCGACATTAGAAACCCCAAAATCCCGAAAGGTGGTAAGACGGAGGTCATGTGAAAAGAGGTTGTGTGGACCACGAGCATAGCCCAGAGGTTGATCGGAGATTATAGTATATCAGGAAAGCAGAGATCGGGAAATTGAGAACCAAAGGGTCATGACATTGGTAGTTTGAGAACCCCGAACCCCGATTTTCTATTCTTCTATAGTGAAAAGAAAAGTGACCGGGCCTAGAAGCCGCGAGGAGCAGAAAAGACCTGTGGGCCAATTATCTGAAGGAGATTCCAGTGGAGAATCGAAGGAGCCACTCCGGCTCAGAAGTTAGAATTAGAATGATCCTTAAGACTGGGAGGTCAGCGCAGAGGCCTCTGTCGAGGTAGAGGGTGCGGTTTGCGTCACTTGGGATCAAGAGATATTTTTAGATTCATAACTATTCGTCCAACCTGGAAGTTAGGATTGCCACCTACTATTTACACAAGAAAGCTGCAATGTGGTGGGACCAACTGAGGAAAGTGGAACATGTTAATGAAAGTAGGATCACTTGGAAGCAGTTCAAGAAGTACTTTAAGAAGGAGTTCCTCTTAGAACATTTCTATGACAAGAAAATGCAGGAGTTCTTTGATATTAGGTTGGGAATCATGACTATGACAGAGTATGAGAATAAGTTCTTGGGATTGTTAAAGTATGTCAGGTTCATTGGTGATGAGAAAGTGAAAATACAGATATTTCTAAGTGGAATGCCAGTCTTTTATAAGGAAAAGATCAAGTATGATGAGCCCAAGACCTTGACTGAAGCCATCAGGAAGGCTAAATACCTGTATGAGCAAGGCCATAGAAGAGAATATCTACATAAATCTTGGAAGGACAAGAAAAATGCAAAGTCTAACCATAGGAGGAAAGGATTCCAACCTTCCTTCAATAGGAATGAGCCTAATAGATATCATCAAGATCAATATGCTAAGGGGGATTTCAAGAAGGAATATTCCTTGGGAAAAAGGGGAAGACCACCAATCCAATGCTGGGGATCCAAGGAAGATCACTTGTACAAATATTTCCCACACAAACAGGACAGAGTGAAGACTGTGCACAAAATCCAAGAGGCTACAACAGTCGAAGATATGGGAAGAATCTATGCAGTTTTAAATGATCGACAAGCAGAGTACCAATCCAATATGATCGAGGTGGAAGGTAAGATCATAAATCAACCTGTTGCTATTTTGATTGATTCAGGATCAAGTCATTGTTACATTGATCCTAATATAGTGGATAGATTACATTTGGATAAACGTGTTGGCACAGGGGTAGACCTAGGGTTCAACGCTACAAGAGTGCACCAACAAAACCCTAACTATCGACCCTTTTGGCAACACTTGCGAAGCAAATGAAGTCTCACCCGCGGTAGAGGTAGGGGTGGTTGCAAGACTCAAGTGTCTGCAACCTAAGCCGGGACACATATATGTGATTATATCGCTTACAGAGCACTTGGTATTGATCATTCATTAATATTCAGTCTTTATTATAATTTGAAAATAGTACAGAACATCACGACATTCATTTAGATCTAAGGATTTCATTACTTAACAATAATAAAACATATCAGATCTAGTAGACCAACACTAAGAATATTTATACATGTCAGATATACATTCACATACATCTAAGAAGCACAAAGAATCAATAGATCTATCTAAATATATCAAAGCACTTAGAAAATAATCACATCAATGCATCATAACAAGGCACAAAGCGGACAACTCAGGATTTACATGGTTCACCCCCACCCTGGAGCTACATCCACCAACTCTTCTTCTCTATTATCATCAACCAAGTGGTTACAAACATAGAGCCACCAAACCCTACTGTGCACATGGTAGAAGATCTGCGCAACTCGCTAGATCCTTCTTCCTTGCGTTATAGCACAAAAATCCTTCTACAACTTCTTACAATAACTTTCACTCAGCTTCTGCAAGTCTCATATAGGCACTAAGCTCTTATATTTCTTACTTGCACTTAGCATACATCACGTAGAAATACTATTCAACCCCCCCTTACATTGCCTATCCTTATATTTATACATACAAAATGGGCCTAAGCATGGGTAAACACACAGGCCGAAATCCCTTTCCCATTACATATTCCCCAAAACCCAAAAAGGGACCCAAAAGTGGGCTGAGATTATGCAATCTCTACTTCGTCTGGTGCTCCATCTTCGACAGGCTGTCGAAGTCCCAAAAATGGTCAAATATGACCAAGTGTTTCCAAAACTTGGTCAAGGGTCAACATGCCCCCAACACTCACTTGTGACTCATCCTGAGTCACTCTGGTCTGAGCAATTCTGCCTCGAACGCCTCGAGATTGGATCAAACTTATTCAACCTAATGCAATGCTATGACCTCTTGATCAGTGAACTTCTGGATGAGTGCATCATTGAATATCCCTTCTAGGTGCCGTTCTCCTATGATGACGACCTGTTCTAGCTCGGCTCCTTGGCTTTCAACTTCAGTGAATAGTTTGCATGCCTTCTCTTGCACTGGTTGAAGTCATTGACAGACTTCCATCACTTTACTTTGGATCATGTGGATTTGTTGATGGGCTGTGCATTACTCATGGAACCTCTTCATCCTTTTGACTCGTGACAAGGCCTTGAGCTGTGCTTGTAACGTATATGCGTGCTGATTTGATTCTTGGAGCTGCAACTTTAATGTTTGTAACTCTGGATTCTCTGTGAGGTTTCCATAAGTCTGAGCACTCCTAGAGCTTAGCTGCTTGCACTACAAGGTAAGATCTTTCATTCTGCCAACTGTGCTACAAGTAGTTGCCTCTCTTAGGTTTCTGATTTCTTGAGGAGTCTCGGGCACAGTACGAAGTTCCAAGTCTGTGATGTGCTGCTGAAGTTGCTGGATGACTTCTGCAAGCTATGCCACCTGCTGTGGAATTCATTCTTCAACTCTTACTTCTATGATGGTCACAGAGTGAAGTGCTCTATTGACCTGTTCCTTTATCTCGAGCTGCTCTGTGAGCAACTGCTCCTTGCTTTGCTGCATCTCTTCTTTCTCTTTGTCCCACTATACTTGAAGAGCAAGTTTTTCTCGTTTGATAGCACTATGTTGCTTGAAAGGTACTCCCTGTACTTGTGTCAAAGCCTCGGTGGCTTGTGCTGTGTCTTCTTGAGCTCATCGAAGGAGAGCTTCGACCATATCAACAATTCGGTGAATTTGAGTTGGCTCATCTCCCTGTTCTACTATTCCTGCTGTTAGAGGTGCAGTGGAGACTACGTGGCTAGACTGGAGTGCCTGCTGCACTCCTTAGAGTTCAATCTCGATACGATTATACATCTTCTCCTACTTCTCTAATATCTCCTGTGAAGCATCGTTCATAGTTGCAATGATGAAATTAAAATCATCCAATGTGAGGGTAGTCCACATCTTGGTTACAAGGGTTCTAGGTTTCTTTCGGGAGGAATATTTTGGAGGTGAAACCTTCCTTTTCTTCGACAAGTCCTCTTCATCCCTAGGTGGTGGTACTTCACCTTTCTGTTGTTCAATTTCTGCACCTTTGATTTCTTCACCATTACCCCCTTCTCCTGGTGAAATGGACGCAGTCCTCACATATGTGCTGTCTATATCCTGAACTTCTACAGGCTTCTTCATCTTACTAGGTCCGGGTGTATCCTGCGCAGCTTCTGGGCTGTCTACATCGGATAACTCCGTAGGGTTGGCTGGAATAAGGAAGTCTGCCAACCATTCCTTGGTGATTTCCTCTAAGTCTTCCTTTGTAGGTTTGTAATAGGACTGTAACTACTGCTTATGGCCATCTGCATGCGCTGTTATACAAATAAAGTGGCACTCCGTGCTGAACTTCATTAAGGGCCAAAATCTGTGGAGGGTATTTGGGTTCATCTGAGGCTTGGACTGGATGGCTTGTTTCAACTGGTTGTAATAGGCATGGAGGATGGAATTGGACTGCCACTGCTTGTTTATGTCGCTGGAGAAGCATAGCATATATAAATTTGCGGCCAGTGGTTTGAAGGGTTTGATATCCAGGAAAGTTTCCCCTTCTAGTAGCTCCCAGGCAATGAAAGCGATCAGTATGAGGAGCCAGCTAAAGTGGAACTCATACCCTTGGTATTGCGCTTCTCTGCAATCAAGCACTAGTTGGTTTACAAGGTGCTGTGCCTAGTTCATCTGTATTCCCTCCGCGCACTTTCCTGCGAGGTTAAATATGAATCCTGTGACTTGGTTTGGTCTGTTCTTGCGAACTAGGTTTCCCGCAATCAGTTGACAGGCAAGGCACACTTCGCCATTCTAGATAGAGGCTACCTTGTAACCTCACCTTCCCTTCTCGACATTAACATAAGTTTCTTTGATTCTTTGCGCTAATGATCGGTCTGAGGTCTTTCCAGGGTAAAAGTCTTGTGGGTCAGGGCCTTGCATGCTCAGCCCTGTGATCCAATTGATCAAGGTCGGATCCACAGTGATGCGGCGGTTCAACCATAAGCAACCTCCATGGTAGCAGGATAACAACAATTTCACGCATGCATTTACTTCTTGGTGTCGATTGAAGTGCGAGATATTCACCACATTAAGCAGTGTGGACTGCACAAGGTTCTGTGTCCATGGCTATGGGATAATATTCGAATTCTTGGCTTTGGTCCTGGTCAAGTACTTATGTGGGGAAAGCATGCTGTAAGCTTTCTGGTCTCCAAGGTTGAAGTCACTAAACTTCAAGGCTGTGAGTTTATCCTGGTTGGATCACACTGCGCATATCCCTTTCAGGAGGTACGCTGTGACCAAAGCATATTCAAAATATCTGGTCACACTGTCCCAGTTGATTGAGCCGCTTAGAGGGGGTAGGTATGCAGGTAGAATGCTTGGAATCAACTTGGCATTCACGATATTGTATTTATGATTCATTCTCATCTCTGTCATGATTCTGGAAGTTCCTGCTTCGCGAGCAGTCAATGGAGAAGCTTGGACTCCTCCTGTTGATGATGCTTGCACACCTGCAGACATCCTTCTTTTTGACATGACTTTATCGATCCTGAGATCAGTGAGTACTTCCTTCGCAGACTCTTCAAGTGCACTAATCTCTTCGGACATACGCGCTTGAGATAAATTATCAGGGTCACAATGATCTTAAACACTGCATAGGAATGAACAAAAAGGGAATTATGATCACTGTATACACTTGCTAGTTTGTGGGCTTCAAATTCTCAGTTGGAAAAAGTGTTCTTCGGGCATGGCGTGACGAGGTATATAGGAGATCTTGGAAACAATTTTCTTTGCAATGGTTATGAGTCTCATTAATTCATTTTCTATCCGTTATGGTGCGGTCCAATGGTCTGGTGATGGGCCATCAATGCTTTTTGATCCGTTCAGAGTGGCAGTCAAATGAATATATCAGCCTCTATCGGCTATATTTATTCACCATAGTGAAGTGCCCTATGTCACTTTTCTGATATCCTAGAGAAGTTCCAATTCTGCAAAGTTTCTTTCTATGAGGTACCCTCTGGAACCTACTGTAGTGTTTCAATCTTATCCTTCTTCTTACTTAGCTTCCTAGCCTTTTTCCCCGTGAGTTTCGTCTCAGTGGTTCTCTTCCCATTCTGATTCTTATTTTCCTTGGGCATATGCATTTTGCATTGTAGAGGTTCTCTCCTAGGACTCAGGGGTAATACCTATTCTATATATGAGACAGATACTTCAATCTTCTGTGAGTCCTCTAATGCTCCTGTAGCTTTGACATCTGGGCTTCTAGTGTCAAATAGTTTCGATCTGTTCTCCTGTTCTTCAATCAACTACACGATCCTTCTGGTCATGAAATATTTTAACTCTTGTCTCTGCTATTCTAAAACTTCTTCTTCTTCCTTCTTTCTAGCTTGATCTCTATGAATCCAAGATTTTCCTAGTAACATGGTAAACGGGGGGCTGTCTTCAATAAATTTGATAATCTCAAAATCTTTTTCTATCGAAGTTCCATTGACATACATAGATATCTGAGTGAGCCTCCCACATAGGTTTACCAATTTCCCTTTGAATAACCCTATTCCTCTTAACAAAGGAATCATAGTAGGCCTCCCTATGATTTCCCAAGTTCTCTCTGTCATAATATTCATCCGTGTTTCTTCATCCAGGACACAGTCAATGTCGAAGTCTCCTATTCTTGCTTCAATGCATTCTTTTTCTTTAAAGACCTCTGATAATATAATATGGAAGTGATCATTCAAGGTGTCTTTCATCTATAGTAATACCTTCTCCGATTCCTTCTGGGGTTCTACTATTTCTGGATCTGCCTTAGGGTTTTCTTCATTCAGATTCATTCTTTCAATCTTAGCAATCATTCTAGGGAAATCCAATACATCATGGTCCATAGCTTTGCAACAAAGACAACTAGATCTTCCACCAGGCCATTCCTTAGCTAGATGGTTTGGTTTTCTGCAACTATAACAAAGGGTTAACCCTCTCTTTCTTTTAAATGATCTTTAGCCTCTTCTGTACTGCGCACTAGGATCATGGTAGCTAGCCTGCAAAAAATTCTTTCTAGGATCCTGCATCCATTTGTTAGTCCAAGCATTCTTTTTATGCATAGGTATAACATATCTATCATTATGCTTATCAGATCTATTCATATTAAAATTTCTTTCATCTATTAATGCCCTAATTTTCAAGCTAGAACAAAATCTATCAAACATACCTAGCTATGTACTTTTAGAAACAAAAATTTCCACTTATCTTATTTCTACAGAGTACAAAACTTCCAGATCTAAAAACTTTTAACTATTCTTACCTTTATTAGAGCATTGAGATTACAGATCTTACCTCTTTTCTGTAGATCTGACCTCTTTCTTCAGAAACTTCCACTTTTACCTTTCTTAGAGAACAAAGCATTCGTATCTTGCTTCTTTTCTTTAGCACATAACTTTTCAGATCAAGTGGAATACTGTGCACTAGGGCACATATCCACGCATAGAGATTTCATAGTTTCAGGATGACTCTTTGCACAAATATTTTTCTTCCTCAGTTCCCAAAAATCACAGTTTTAGGTCCCAACAACAGAACCATTTGTTGGCACAGGGACAGACCCAGGGTTCAATGCTACAAGAGCGCACCAACAAAACCCTAACTACTGGCCCTTTAGGCAACACCTGCGAAGTAGATGAAGTCTCACATGAGGTAGAGGCAGGGGTGGTTGCAGAACTCAAGTGTTTGCAACCTAAGACGGGACACATATATATGATTATATCGCTTACAAAGCACTTGGCATCGATCATTCATCAATATTCAGTCTTTATTATACTTTGCAAATAGTACAGAACATCGTGGCATTCATTTAGATCTAAGGATTTCATTACTTAACAACAGTAAAACAGATCAGATCCAATAGAATAGTACTAAGCATCTTCATACATGCCATATCTACATTCACATACATATAAGAATCACAAAGCATCAATATATCTATCTAAATATATCAAATCACTTAGCAAATAATCACATCAATGCATCAGAACAAGGCACAAAGCGGACAACACAGAATTTACGTGGTTCACACCCACCCTAGGGCTACGTCCACCAACTCTTCTTCTCTATTATCATCGTCCAAGTGGTTACAATCATAGAGCCACCAAACTCTACTACGCACATGACAGAAGATCTTTGCAGCTTGCTAGATCCTTCTTCCTTGCGTTATAGAACAAAATGCCTTCTACAACTTCTTACAATAACTTGCACTCAGCTTCTGCATGTCTCATATAGGTACTAAGATCTTACATTTCTTACTTGCACTTAGCATACATCACGTAGACATACTATTCGACCCCCCCTTACATTGCCTATCCTTATATTTATACATACGAAATGGGCCTAAGCATGGGTAAACCCATGGGCTGAAATCCCTTTCCCATTACATATTCCCCAAAACCAAAAAAGGGACCCAAAAGTGGGCTGATATTCTGCAATCTCCGCTTCGTCTAGCGCTGCATCTTCGACAGGCTGTCAAAGTCCCAAAAATGGTCAAATATGACCAAGTGTTTCCAAAACTTGGTCAAGGGCCAATAGGCCCCCAACACTCACCTCAGATTCGTCCTGAGTCACTCTGGTCTAAGCAATTCTGCCTCGAATGCCTCGAGCTTAGATCGAGCTTCTTCGACCTACTGCAATGCTATGACCTCTTGCCCAATGAACTTCTAGATGAGTGTGTCATTGACTGGCCCTTCTAGGCGCTGTTCTCCTGTGATGACGACTTGTTCTAGCTCGGCTCCTTGGCTTTCAACTTCAGTGAATAGTTGTCATGCCTTCTCTTGCATTGGTTGAAGTCGTTGAGAGACTTCCACCACTTTACTTTGGATCATGTGGATCTGTTGATGGGGTGTGCATTGCTCGTGGAACATCTTCATCCTTTCGACTTGTGACAAGGCCTTGAGTTGCGCTTGTAATGTATCTGCGTGCTAATTTGATTCTTGGAGCTACGACTCCAATGTTTGTAACTCTGGATTCTCTGTGAGGTTTTCATAAGTCTGAGCACTCCTAGAGCTCAGCTTCTTACACTCCAAGGCAAGAGATTTCATTTTTCCAACTATGCTGTGAGCCATTGCCTCTCTTATGTCTTTGATTTCTTGAGGAGTCTCGAGCACAGTACGAAGTTCCAAGATTGTGATGTGCTGCTGAAGTTGTTGGATGACTTCTGCAAGCTGTGCCACCTGCTGTGGAATTTGTTCTTCAACTCTTACTTCTATGATGATCACATAGAGAAGTGCTTTGTTTACCTGTTCCTTTATCTCGAGTTTCTTTGTGAGCAACTACTCCTTGCTCTTCTATAGCTCTTCTTTCTCTTTGTCCCACTATACTTGAAGAGCAAGTTTTTCCCGGTTGACAGCACTACACTGCTCAAAAGGTACTCCCTGTACTTGTTTCAAAGCCTTGGTTTCTTATGATATGTCTTCATGAGATCGTCAAAGGAGAGCTTCGACCATATCAAAAATCCGGTGAATTTGAGCTGGCTCATCTCCCTGTTCTACTGTTCTTGCTGTCAGAGGTGCAGTGGAGACTATGCGGCTAGACTGGAGTGCCTACTTCACTCCTTAGAGTTCAATATCGATGTGATTATAAATCTTCTCCTGCTTCACCTCCTGCTTCTCTAATATCTCATGTGAAGTATCGTTCACAGCTACAATGATGAAATTAAAATCATCCAATATGAGGGTAGTTTGCATCTTGGTTACAAGGGTTCTAGGTTTCTTTCTAAAGGAATATTTCAGAGGTGAAACCTTCCTTTTCTTCGACAAGTCCTCTTCGTCCCTAGGTGGTGATACTTCTCCTTTCTGTTGTTCAATTTCCACGACTTCGATTTCTTCTCCATCACCCCCTTTGTCTGGTGAAATGGACACAATCCTCACATATGTGCTGTCTATATCCTGAACTTCTACAGGCTTCTTCATCTTACTAGGTCCGGGTGTATCCAGCGCAGCTTCTGGGTTGTCTACATCTGATAACTCTGTAGGGTTGGCTGGATGAAGGAAGTCTGCCAACCATTCCTTAGTGATTTCCTCTAAGTATTCCTTTGTAAGTTTGTAATAGGATTGTAACTGCTGCTTATGGCCATCTATGTGCACTGTTATATAAATAAAGTGGCGGTCCGTGCTGAACTTCATTAAGGGCCAAAATCTGTGGAGGGTATTCTGGGTCATCTAAGGCTTGGACTGGATGGCTTGTTTCAACTGGTTATAATAGTATTGGAAGACAAAATTGGATTGCCACTGCTTGTTTATGTCGCTGGAGTACCATAGAGTATAAAACTTCGCAGCCAGTGGTTCGAAGGGTTCGATATCCGAGAAAGTTTTCCCTTCTGGTAGCTCCCAGATGATGAAAGTGATCAGTATGAGGAGCTAGCTAAAGTGGAACTCATACCCTTGGTATTGCGCTTCTATGCAATCAATATCTAGTTGGTTTACAAGGTACTATGCCTAGTTCATCTGTATTCCCTCAACACACTTTCCTGGGAGGTCAACTATGAATCTTGTCACTTGGGTTGGTCTGTTCTTGCAAACTAGGTTTCCCGCAATCAGTTGACAGGCAAGGCACATTGCGCCATTTTGGATAGAGGCTACCTTGTAACCTCATGTTCCCTTCTTGACATCGACATAAGTCTCTTTGATTCTCTACACTAATGCTCGGTCTGAGGTCTTTCTAGGGTAAAAGTCTTGTGGGTCAGGGCCTTGCATGCTCAACCCTGTGATCTGATTGATCAAGGTTGGATCCATAGTGATGTGATGGTTCAACCATAAGAAACCTTCGTGGTAGCAGGATAAAAACAATTTAACGCATGCATTTACTTCCTGGTGTCGATTGAAGTGCGATATCTTCACCACATTAAGTAGTGTGGACTGCACAAGGTTCTGGGTCCATGGATACGGGATAGTATTTGAATTCTTGCCTTTGGTCCTGGTCAAGTACTTATGTGCGGAAAGCATGCTGTAAGCTTTCCAGTCTCCAAGGTTGAAGTCACTAAAATTCAAGTCTGCGAGCTTATCTTGGTCAAATCACACTGCGCATATCCCTTTTAGGAGGTACACCATGACCAAAGCATATTCAAAATATCTGACCACACTGTCCCAGTTGATTGCGCCGCTTATAGGGGGTAGGTATGTAGGTAGAATGCTCAGAATCAACTTGGCATTCATGATATTGTCTCTATGATTCATTCTCATCTCTGTCACGATTCTAGAAGTTCCTTCTCCGCAAGCAGTCAATGGAGAAGCTTGGACTCTTCTTATTGATGATTCTTGCACACCTGTAGACATCCTTATTTCCGACATGACTTTCTTGGTCCTGAGATCAGTGAGTACTTCCTTCGCAGATTCTTCAAGTGCACTAATCTCTTCGGACATACGCGCTTGGGATAAATTATCAGGGTCACAATGATCTTAAACACTGCACAGGAATGAACAAAAAGGGCGTTATGATTGCTGTATACACTTTCTAGTCTGCGGGCTTCAAATTCTCAGTTGGAAAAAAGTGTTCTTCAGGCATGGTGCGATGAGGTATATAGGCGATCTTGGAAATATTTTTCTTTGCAATGGTTATGAGCCTCATTAATTCATGTTCTATCCATTATGGTGTGGTCCAATGGTCTGGTGATGGGCCATCAATGATTTTTGATCCATTCGGAGTGACAGTTGAACGAATATATCGGCCTCTATCGGCTATATTTCTTCACCATGGCAAAGTGCCCTATGTCGTTGTTCTGATATCTCAGAGAAGTTCCAATTCCACAAAGTTTCTTTCTGTGAGGTACCCTCTGGAACCTGCTGTATCTTTTCAATCTTATCCTTCTTCTTACTTAGCTTCCTAGCCTTTTTCCCCGTGAGCTTCGTCTTGGTGGTTCTCTTCCCATTCTGATTCTTATTTTCCTTGGGCATATGCATTTCACGCTATAGAGGTTCTCTCCTAGGACTCAAGGGTAATACCTATTCTATATCTGAGACAAATACTTCAATCTTCTGTGAGTCCTGTAATGCTCTTGTAGCTTTGACATCTAGGCTTCTAGTGTCAAATAGTTTCGATCTGTTCTCCTGTTCTTCAATCAACTACACGATCCTTCTGGTCATGAAATATTTTAACTCTTGTCTCTACTATTCTAAAACTTCTTCTTCTCCCTTCTTTCTAGCTTGATCTATATCAATCCAAGATTTTCCTAGTAACATGGTAAACGGGGCCCTGTCTTCAATAAATTTGATAATCTCAAAATCTTCTTCTGTTGAAGTTCCATTGACATTCATAGATATCTGAGTGAGCCTCCCACATAGGTTTATCAATTTCCTTTTGAATAACCCTATTCCTCTTAACGAAGGAATCATAGCAGGCCTCCCTATGATTTCCCAAATTCTCTCTGTCATAATATTCATCCGTGTTTCTTCATCCAGGACACAGTCAATGTCAAAGTCTCCTATTCTTGCTTCAATGCATTCTTTTTATTTAAAGACCTTTGATAATATAATATGTCGGTGATCATTCAAGGTGTCTTTCATCTGTAGTAATACCTTCTCTGATTCCTTTTGGGGTTCTACTATTTCTGGATCTGCCTTAGGGTTTTCTTCATTCAGATTCATTCTTTCAATCTTAGCAATCATTCTAGCGAAATCCAATACCTCATGGTCCATAGCTTTGCAACAAAGACAAATAGATCTTCCACTAGGGAATTCCTTAGCTAGATGGCCTGGTTTTTTGCAACTATAATAGAGGGTTAACCCTCTCTTTCTTTTAAATGATCCCCAACCTCTTTTGTACTGTGCACTAGGATCATGGTAGCTAGTCTGCAAAAAATTCTTTCTAGGATCCTACATCCATTTGTTAGTCCAAGCATTCTTTCTATGCATAGGTATAACATATCTATCATTATGCTTATCAGATCTATTCATATTAAAATTTCTTTCATCTATTAACGCCCTAATTTTCAATCTAGGACAAAATCTATCAAACATACCTAGCTCTGTACTTTTAGAAACAAAAATTTCCACTTATCTTACTTCTATAGAGTATAGAACTTCCAGATCTAAAAAATTTTAACTATTCTTACCTTTATTAGAGCATTGAGCTTACAGATCTTACCTCTTTTCTGTAGATCTGACCTCTTTTCTTCAGAAACTTCCACTTTTACCTTTCTTAGAGAACAAAGCATTCAGATCTTGCTTCTTTTCTTCAGATCTTTCTTCTTTTATTTAGCACATAACTTTTCAGATCAAGTGGAATACTGCGCACTAGGGCACATATCCACGCACAAAGATTTCACAATTTCAGGATGACTCTTTGCACAAATATTTTTCTTCCTCAATTCCCAACAATCACAGTTTTAGGTCCCGACAAAGAAACCATTTGTTGGCATAGGGGCAGACCCAGGTTTCAACGCTACAAGAGTGCACCAACAAAACCCTAACGATCGGCCTTTTCGGTAGCACCTATGAAGCAGATGAAGTCTCACCCAAGGTAGAGGTAGCGGTGGTTGCAAGACTCAAGTGTTTGCAACCTAAGCTGGGACACAGATATGTGATTATATTACTTACAGAGCACTTGGCATCGATCATTCATCAATATTCAATCTTTATTATACTTCGCAAATAGTATAGAACATCATGGAATTCATTTAGATCTAAGGATTTCATTACTTAACAACAGTAAAACAGATTAGATCCAATAGACCAGCACCAAGCATCTTCAAACATGTCAGATCTACATTTACATACATCTAAGAATCACAAAGAATCAATAGATCTATCTAAATATATCAAAACACTTAGCAAATAATCACATCAATGCATTAGAACAAGGCATAGAGCGAACAACACAAGATTTACATGGTTCAACCCCACCTTAGGGCTACATCCACCAACTCTTCTTCTCTATTATCATCGTCCAAGTGGTTAGAAGCATAGAGCCACCAAACCCTACTGTGCACATGACAGAAGATCTGTGCAGCTTGCTAGATCTTTCTTCCTTGTGTTATAGACTAAAATTCCTTCTACAACTTCTTACAATAACTTGCACTCAGCTTCTACAAGTCTCATATAGGCACTAAGCTCTTATAGATCTTAATTGCACTTAGCATACATCACATAGACATACTATTCGACCCCCCCCTTACATTTCCTATCCTTCTATTTATACATACAAAATGGGCCTAAGTGTGGGTAAACCCACGGGCCGACATCCCTTTCCCATTACATATTCCCCAAAACCCAAAAAGGGACCCAAAAGTGGGTCGAGATTTTGCAATCTCTGCTTGGTCTGGCGCTCCATTTTTGATAGGCTGTTGAAGTCCCCAAAATGGTGAAATATGACCAAGTGTTTCCAAAACTTGGTCAAGGGCCAACAAAAAATAAACTTGGAAAAACAAGTTTGGTTCAGCTAGCCACTGGAACCAAAAGAGGAATCCATGACATGTTCAGAAGTTGTTCCGTAAGTATTAATGGCTTGAATACTAATATTGATATAAATATCATACCATTGGGGTCTTATGATATTCTGATTGGAATGGACTGGTTGGACAAGCATCATGGTGTCCTAGATCATCATAATAAGACATTTACATGTCTAGATGGAAATGGAAAACAAAGCACTTTGAAAGGAGTTCCAAGACCCATCTCTATAAGGGAGATTTCATCCTTAGAACTAAAAATATGTTTTAGGAAATGATGTCAATTGCATGCAACTCATGTGGAAGAGCCAGATAATACAAAGGGGCCAAGCCTTGAATATTTCTCGGTACTACAGGAATTTGAAGATGTATTGCAAGAAATACCCAGATTTCCACCAATAAGGGAGATAGATTTATCAATTGATTTAGTTCTAGGAGCTGTCCCGGTGTCAAAAACAACTTACATAATGAGCACACCAGAGTTAAAAGAGTTACAAATGCAGTTGGAGGAATTGTTGAAGAAAGGGTACATACGTCCAAGTGTTTCACCTTAGGGAGCACCAATACTTTTTGTCAAAAAGAAGGATGGAACCTTGAGGCTGTGTATTGACTTCCGACAACTGAACAAGTAAAATATAAAGAACAAGTATCCTCTTCCCCAAATTGATGACCTCTTTGATCAACTAAGAGGAGAAACAATATTTTCAAAAATTTAACTGAGGCCAGGATACCATCAGGTAAGAATCAAGGAAGAAGACATTCATAAGACAACCTTTAGGACCAGATATGGGCATTATGAATTTGTAGTGGTGCCATTTGGACTGACCACTGCACCAATTGTATTCATGTGCTTAATGAATGGCATATTCATGAATTATTTGGATAAGTTTGTCATAGTATTCCTAGATGACATACTTATCTATTCTAAGTTTGAACAAGAGAATGAACATCACTTAACACTGGTATTGCAAGTACTGAGAGAACATCTATTGTATGCCAAGTTGAGTAAGTGTTATTTCTATCAAAAGCAGATCCATTACTTGGGACACATTATTTCAGAACAGGGCATAACTGTAGATCCAGAGAAGATCAAAGCCATTAGAGGATGGACAACACCCATAAATGTGTCATACATCGGATCTTTTATGGGATTAGATGGATACTACAGAAGGTTCATAGTAGGGTTCTCTAAGATTGCTCATCCCATCACTTCTTTTCAAAAGAAGGGAACTAAATTTGAATGGACACTCAAGTGTGAAAATAATTTTAATCTGTTGAAGGAATTACTTACTAGTGAACCTGTGTTAAATATTGCTGACCCAAATGAAAGTTTTGTGGTATGTACAGACACATGCAAGGAAGGACTTGGGGGAGTCCTCACACAAAATGGATATGTCACTGGATATGAGTCCAGAAAGATTAAGGAACATGAGAGTAACTATGCCACCCACAACTTGGAACTTGCTACCATTGTTCACGCCTTGAGGATGTGGAGGCATTATCTCATGGGGAAGAAATTCGAATTAAGGACATACCACATTGGCTTGAAGTATATTTTTGAATAAGTAACATTGAATGCCAGGAAAACAAGATGGCTAGAATTTCTAAGTGAATATGAATTCGATATAAATAATATCAAGGGAAAGGAGAATAAATTTACCGATGCACTTAGTAGAAGAGTGCATCTCATGCATGCTACTGCTGTCAGTATGCATCAGTCAGACTTGAAGAGAAGAATTTTAGATGGTCTTGTTACTGACCAGCATTACCTACATGTAAAGGAAAATTTACAGCAAGGAGATGTACATTAGAAAATGAAGGAGTATGAGATAAAGGAAGATAGACTACTCATGCATAAAAATAGAATCTATGTTCCTAGTTCTGGAGAACTGAGGAATTTGGTACTGAAGGAAATGCATGATGTTCCTTATGCTGGACATCTCGATTAAAACAATTACAGCAGTAAGAAGATAGTTCTTTTGGCTGAGAATGAATAATGATGTTTCTGATTACATCGCTCGATGTATGGAATGTCAGAAGGTGAAGGATGATCATAGGAAGCCAACGGGTTTGCTGCAACCATTGCCAATTTGAGAGAAGAAATGGGAAGTGATCACCATGGATTTCATCACAGAATTACCCAACACGAATAAACAACATGATTCAATCATGGTGGTGGTTGAAAAATTAACAAAGGCTGCTCATTTTGTGCCCGTGAAGACAACACATACATCGGCTAATATTGCAGAAATTTTCATGAAGGAAATTGCTAGGTTGCATGGGATACCTAGGACAATTGTCTCATATAGAGATACAAAGTTTACCTCCAATTTTTGGAGGGGATTTTTCAAAGGATTTGGCACAAATCTAAACTTTATCACAACATTTCATCTCCAGACAGATGGGAAAACAGAGAGAGTCAATCGAATAGTTGAAGACATGATGAGAATGTATTGATGGATAAGCCATCTAAGTGAGAAGATTACTTACACTTGGTTGATTTTGCATATAATAATGGGTATCAAACTTCATTGATAATGATCCCATTTGAATCCTTGTATGGTAGGAAATGCGATACTCCAGTAAGATGGGACAACCCAATAGATAGAGTGGTACTTGGGCCGGAGTTGCTCAGGGAGATGGAAGACTAGGTGGTCAAGATCAAGTAGAATTTAAAGGCAACTCAGGATAGACAAAAAGTTTATGAAGACAAGTGCAAGACAATTAGAGAATTTAAAGTAGGGGAGCATGTACTTTTGAAAGTGAAGCCCAAGAAAATCTCTTTGAAATTGGATAGTTGTACAAAGATGGCAACCCGATTCTGTGGTCCATTTGAAATATTGGACATAATAGGGCCAGTTGCATACATGCTTGCATTGCCCGCTTCCATGAATGTGCATAATGTATTTCATGTATATTTACTAAATAAATATGTACATGACCCTAACCATGTTATTGATTGGCATCTTATTCAGGTAGATACGGAGGGAGAATTTTAGGTTCAACCATTACTGGTATTGGACAGAAAGGTAAAAATGCTCTGGAATCAAGTTATAGAGCTAGTAAAAGTTAAGTGGGCCTGCTACAGTTCTGAAGATGCTCCATAGGAGAATGACTATGCCATGTGGGCAGAGTACCCACAGATTTTTGAATAAATTTGAGATTTTGATCTCTATTTTGTATATGCACTGAGGACAATGCCAATATAAGGGGGAGGGGATGTAACACCCCAGGTTTCGAACCCCCATTTTAAATAATGTATTGTTACAATGCTGAGAGGCTAGGGTGCCCAAACAATTATTAAAATGCCAGTGTGCCCAAGACATGTAATGTTTTTTTATCATTGTTAATAATAAACACATCGTAGGCTGCTAGACGGAAAAGGACTAGAGCTATATGGGGCTATGATTCCATAAGAGAGGGGTCTTGAGGGGCTAAGTGTTTATTCCTATGTTAATTACCCTTTTTGTCTAAGGGAGGGGATCGATTACGTGATCTTCTTGGGGAAGGCTAAGAGGTTCTTGATTACTCACAAAGTTACATAAACCTACCTATGGTCTAATGGGGGGTTCAACTGATGGCTTGTTCATTGATTTTCCCATACGTTCATTATTTACCTCATGCACTTTCATGCACCCACTTACTCATTCATTGATCCATCCTCACCTACATCCTGGATTGGGAAAGGGAACCAAACTGCTGAGAATTAGCCATGGGATAGTTGGCTGTAATGGTCGCTGGTGCAATCCAACCATGACCTGGGGACTGCATGTCTGAGATGCATTGGATTCTTCCCCGTTTTTCTCACAATTACGAGTCTTGAGAGTTCCAGCATTGATATTCTGGACCAGTTGTGCTAGAGGCCCTGAAAAAAGGAGAAGGACTGCCTGAGGGACTACGTGGCAGAGAAGGGTGGAGGTCCATTCTCTTGGGGTGGTACAGGCATGGTGGAAGAGAGATGGGTACTTGGATTGTTGTGGGTGTTGGGAAACCTGTGAGAGCTTGAGAGCTGACTGGTTTGGGAACCCAAGTAACACTCTGGAACCATCCTTATGGATTCATAGCCCTGGCTCAGGGGTGATGCTGCTGTTGAGATTTGGAACAGTAGTGTCTACAGTTGGGTGGAACGTCCTTGGTATGCAGTCAATTGGTGTCACCTTTTTATAAAGATAAGTTCTCTCTGTTGTGATATTATTATCTGTGTATGAATGTATTTTCTGTTGTATATTTAATTACCGTTTAATTGAATCTTTAGACTATGCATGATTGCTGACTACTGTTGTGCATGTCGTTAAAGTCTTTTTCTTTTATGCATCCTTAAATTTTAAAAAGGTATCCTAAGAGAAATAAGTCCAAGGGAGGGCTTGAAGGTAGCATGCCTCGGCCTGTGGGTGGCTAGGGATGTTACAAATATCTAATTTTATAATACTTCTAATTCAAAATTCATTAAAAATTCTTCTAAGTAATTCATACCATAAAACATAGGAGGCTCTCTTACCTCTGAACCAATCCATCTTAGTGCACACGTAATTCAGACACATCTTCTGGTAGATAATTCTTGTACTTGTTGTTGTCATTTCTCTAGTCCCGTGTCACAGTCTAAATCAAAAGAACTAATACTCCTCCAACTGAGCATTCCATCTGTAGTTGGGTTGATATAATCCTCTTCATGCATGTTTTTTATGTATAAATGATTTACATCTTATGTAAGAATATTGTCTATCGTAGGTTCCACATACCTTCCTCCTTCTGCGGGATCCAATGGTGAAATAAATTTGTATTATTGAGATTCAAATATCATCTTCATTGTCTTCAAATTGATAATAGCCTGGTTATCAAAAGCCAAATCTAGACCCAACACCACTAGATATGGTAAAGTGTTATCCACTATGTTAATGACTTCAAAGTATTCCATGGTGCGCACACCATCTAGGTCTACTGGAATTCCTTTCAATATTCCAATTGGCACCACTCTATAATGATTTTATAACTTCAATCAAATAGGTGAATACACCAACTGAGGTTCTCCCATAGCTTCCCAGGTCTTCTTTAGCATAACATTGCATTCAAACCTTAAGTCTAGTATGATATCCCCCATATTGAAATCTCCAATGTTTGCATTCAACCTGAATTCCCTTCTTGTTCTTCTATTCTTATGGACTTGATTTACTGTCTTTACCCCTTCTTCTCCAGAATTACACTTTTCTAACAAACTCTGCAGTACTTATAAATAATTTTTATCATTCAACAATTTTACACATGAGCCCAAAAAGTTTCTTAAATTACTTACTTACTCTGAAGGCTTCTCTTTACTGGTTTGATCAAATAATGGAGGCATGTCATACACTAGTACCTCATCTACTAGCTTTGTTCCTGAAGTAGATACAATGTTCTCTTTCAGAATATCTTGTCTAGCCTCTTTGAAAGTCTCCTTCTCTTTGTATTCATCCTAACCCACTAGTATTGGTCATGATCCTTCTTTTCTTCATCTTCTCCTGTCTTGGCTCCACCTCTAGTAACTATGTTCATATTCTTCCCATCCTCTTCTCTATTTTCCACCATAATCCATTGCGCGTTCTGATTGTTTTGGTTCCTCTTATCCTGTATATTTGTCAACAGTGTCAGACAATCTTCTGTTTCATGGTCTGTTGCATGACAATACATACATGCTGCACGTAGTTGTGGATAGTCTCTAGCATAGTACCCTAGTTTTTCACAGTTATGACAAACTACTGGTCCTCAACCTCCTCCATAGCCTCTTCATCCACGAACTCCTCCTCTGTTGCCCTGATTATCTCCATGTAGTGTATTATACTAGGGTCCTTGATTGTACTGCGACTATGCATTATTGTATTGTGGTGGAGCTGCACATTGCTTTGCATTGTTATACTGTGGTGGTGATCCATAATGTTGCGCATTGTTGTACAATGGTTGTGGTTGAAACTACTGCACTATATTATACTATGGATACTACGTGCTGTTATACTTTGGCTGCTGTGCAGGTTGTGCTATTATTAACTCATCCTGTACCCTATATACATCTGATGTCCTCTCCTTCATTATTTCCAAGGTTCCATAGTTCTTGTCTTCATGTCCAACTAACTTGCAAAAATTACAAAATGCACTCTTTGATACTTTGTGATACTTCTATATCATGGGAAAATGATAGGGATCATGCCCATGTGTTTTTCAAATCTCACACCATGGTCCTCTTGAAGATAAAGGGTTTGACATACCCACTCCTATGTACTATGCAAACAATGGATACTCATTCTTGTGATGCCCTTCATTTCTTCATAATGTGCACCAAACATCTTCCATTTTCTCCTTACCTTTACTCTGAATTAGCTAAAATGTTAAGTTCTTCAGGTCTTATCTCAAATTTTCCATAGCTGGATCTGTCTTATTATACTAATTTTCCTCTAACTGTAAGGCTACTTGCAGAGCCTTAGCCTGACTCTGGAATTTCTTCTACCTCAAAGGATACCTCAAGTGTGGCAATAAAGAGTTAACAAACAAATTTCTATGCTTCATAGAAGTAATATGGTACTTAAACTTACCTTTTAGTCTTTTGAACTTTTTTTCCACCTCCCAGATTGATTCTCTAGGTTTCTGCTTAATCTCTATCATTTCATTCATGAGCCGATCTTCTTAACTTGGTTTCTAAAATTCATTTATTAATTGCCTCTTCACCTCTTCTATAGTTGTAGGTGCTTCCGTTGGATTATTTGATGTGAAACCCATGCACCAGTCTAATGTGCAGTCTCTGAAATTGATTACCAATTGGGAAACCTTTCTATCTTCATATGTAACCTACTTAGCTTCCCATATCTTCTCTCAAATAAATAAATTCTTTTCTAGGTCACCTGACCCATCTCCTTAGAAATCTGGTAATCTAATAGTTGGATCTTTTCCTGCCATTTTGAAGTTTTCTGTACTACCACCTTCGCACGATGTAGATACCTAGCTTCTACTTTATGAACTTACACTTATGCTTGAGTTTCCAATGTGCCCTATCGCGTAGAGATCCTCTACCTCTTCCTCATCATTGTGTAATCCCTCTCGCTCAATTACCACCCTCTTCTTACTATTTATCTTATATTGGTAGGGTCGTTCGCTGCACATCACTCCTGCTTTCCTTATTATTTCCCTGGTCTTCTCCTCATCCATCATTATGGGGTCCATTGCTTCCTTCTTCTAGCCTCCATCCAGAGCCCTCTCCATTTCTCGGATCTTCCTTAGTGCTTCCCCCAACTCCCCCATGCACACAAAGTGATTTAGATGTCTGATTCCATGGTAATCACACCTTTATCGTGTAATAATATCTTGATCGAAATGTAAAGAGACTTGATGTACCTCCCTCTGGGTCCCTTCAAGAAATCCTACTTTGTAGCAGTATATGACTTCACTGTATCGATTGAAAATTCAGTAATAAACCCTGCAGTAATACAGTCTAACCAAAAATATAATGCGCACATGAATTTATTATTAACCCTTTCCAATCACGCAATATTCTCAACAATCCACTCTATTGGTGTAAACCAATTAGTCGTATCAGTATCCTTCAACCTCAATAAACACTCCTGTAATAACTGTAGAAAATTACATAAATATTCCTCCTGCAAATTAGTAAACACATACCTCTACAGATACTGGCACGATGTATACCTGGAAATTTTGTTATGTTTCTACGCAAACTCTAGTTGCTTTCTCTCCAACCATCTTTCAATATCTTTCTTTGTAGGATTACATGGCTTGAGCATCCCTTTTTACTACTGCATATTCTTCATCGAATCCCTTCCATGATGCACTTCTGAGTTCCATCTGGCAACAAAACCATTTGTTAGATGTATGGGCTTACCCGGGTTCTATCTTAGTTTTCCAACAAACCCTTTTCACCATCAACCCTTATAGTAAACCAAAACGCTACACCATGAAAAGAGTGCACAACACAATCTCACCTGGGATGGCTTATGGGTGACTGCAAGATGTAGATATTTGCAGTCATGGAAGTGATTGGGGATATTCCTTTTACTTCTACTTCTACTTTAACATGCATCATACCATATACTTCATTATACCATTCATCTATGTCTACCAGTTAGTTCATTCTGCATTATCAGTACTTCTCTCTACATGATACTATTCTAACCATTCATCATTCATTCATAATTGAAGAAACAACAAAAAACCATTCAAACACATTACAAAACAAGATTTTACTATGGTTCACCCCCCCTGGGCTACATCCACAAAGATCTTATGTTTTATTCATTCTTCATAAAAATAGTGTTGTGTGCATTACATCATAGGTTATTAATGGTGCATGAGGTTAACCAGTGTTGCACCAAGCTCCACAACTTGCAATCTGACCCTTAATTACATCTTGACATTGACTCCATTCAAGCTCCACAACTCTAAAAAAAAAATAGACTTTTACTCAGAACTCAACAAGGTGCTCCAAAAGTACTTTACTCATGCAAAAGTGATAATGAAATACTCCAATATTATCCCCTGTTTGCCTCATAATTCCTCTATTTATATTACAAAAGTGGGTAAAAACCATTACATTTTGACTGAAAAATCCTAATTCTAAGTGGACTCCACTTTCCCACTTTCTAACTATCTTCCACGCGGTTGGTCTTCAATCCAACTATTCCTCTCTTTTACTCTACGTTGGTCTTCCTTCTTTCTCAGCACACTACTTCCTTTTCCCTTCTATCACACTGCTTTCCCTTCTTTCTTAGTGTGTGCTGCTTCCTTGGTCCATTCCTTAGCTCTTATCCTCATTTACTTCTCTTAACCCCAAAGTTTCCTGCTCTAATAGGCCCCCAACATTAAACCGTTGCTTGTCTTGATCCACTCAGGTAGTGTGTTCCTCCTGTACATATCTATCCAACTCTTGGAACTTCTTTGCTAGTTCATCGACTTGTTTCTTTGCCTGCACACTTTTCTTTGTCAAGGTCTCCACCATCTGCACTGTTATGTGCTCTTCCAACACTTTAATTCTCTCTAAGTGCATCTACTCAGGCCTTCCTTTTTTTGTATCTGACTATGATATCATCTTTTAAACTTGCTCTTGGAGTATCTCGAACTGAACATGTCATGCTTGCTTATCCTATTGCGTGGCCCTTACCTTCGCCTGCAAGTTTTTCATCTTTTGTGCGCTTTTGAGCCTATCTGAAATGCTCATTGTCTTTTGCCTCTGCTTCAAATCCTGGACTGTGGAATTCAAATTTTCTTCTTTCTGATCCAACTACCAGATCCCTTCATCTTCTTCCATGATCTTCCATATCTACGTGGTCCTTTCATAAAGCTTTGTTATTTCCTTTACTTCCAACACAATAATATCTTCTTTTTATGTTGCCTATTGTTTCCTTTCTGATCTGACCTCTGACGGGGTACTTGGTGTCATCTTCTCCACCGATTCTCTTATATGTTGTTTATATCCCTCCATAGTCTGCAATTTTCTCTTTATATCTTCTTCTGCATTGAGTTCTCCTAGTAGTGCACTATCAAGGATTGTTTGGAAGACTTCTTCAACTATTTTCTCCAATTTATTTGTGCGTCATTTTTCCTCCTCATGTTCAATATAATTTTTTTTGAAGACTGTATCCAACACATCCTTTTCTTCCTTGGTTGTCTCGAAGGTTGTTGCATCTGTCCTTCCCTTGATTATACTTGTGCCACGCTCATCTGCAACTTATATAATTCCTTTGTTGGGATATTGGATAATGCCAAGTCCAACTGTTTCACATCCTTCAAGGGTTGTTGCACAGTGTCCTCATATACTTGTAACATACTTTGACTTATCGTAAATGTCATGATTCCCATTATTTATGTCTGGACTATCTCCCTTTATTCATGTATGGGTACCTGCTATGATGTACTTATTTGATGTGTGAAAGTGAGTTGTAATCTCTCCATAACTTCTTTAACTTCCATGATATTCTTCACAAGTTCTTCTCTTTGAGAATCTGTGACATGGAGTGCTTCTTCTCCTCAGTCTTCACCTTATCAGCTACTAACTCTGTGTCATTTTCTATGATTGTGAGCTCAATGGTATTCTTTTGTGCCTTCATATTCTTTCTCTTTTCTCTCATCTGCATGGTTGATTTCCTCTTTTCTGTCTGTGCAAGTTTTGTTTTCTATGGTTTATTTCCATTCCTTGTCTCCTGTGTTGGGATTTCATCTTTCTTCTGTGCTTCCCTGTTTGTTCTTTCTATGTTGTTGATTCCTAGAACTGAGGCTCTTGGTACTATTTCTTTCTTCCTTGGTTACTTTTCTACTGTGCCAATAATTGTAGGTTTGCTGCGCTTTGTTGCTTTTCTAGTATTTGCTGCTGGGCTACTAGACTTCTACGCTATGGTAGCTTCTACTTGCTCTTTTCCCTTTTCTCCTTTCTTGATTGCTATTGGCACATTCCATTGGTCCAACCATTCTACTAGTACCCACTACACATATTCTACTGTAATGCAATATTGCATCTTTAGCCATGTCTTCTTAGGGTCTCTTGAATATACTAGCTTGTATCCATGTGTTATGTCTGGATTCCTTACAGTTGGTTATCCCTTCATGATCCTTCACCACTTCGGGTGAAATTCTCCACGTATTTGCAATATTCTCCTGCATCTCTTAAATATACATGCCAAAAATGCTTGAGTTGTATTTTCTTTGCTTGAAATCTATGTTGTGTCGTAGGGTTTCATATCTTGCTGCGCCACACCTTCCTCTTCTTTCAAAGAACATTGAAAAATTTTGTTTTTTCCATGCCTCCAAGGATATTAAAATCAACAACCATGAATAGTGGAGATTTGTTCCAGCATCCTCCCCTGCGGTATTCCAAGAACATGTTGAGAATATACGACGCCCAACTTAGAACTGTTCCTTTTGCGCATTGCATAGCTTTTGGGAGTACCCCTGCAGGTGCCTCTTCTTTGCGACATTTTATAAGTAGTTTGTAGGCCATCAACTTTGTCACAAATATGGTAGCTAGGTCATTGATGTTCTTAATGATCACCCCTATGCTGCCTCTTTCTGTGCCAAATTTTTCCTTCACTTCCTTTGCAATGGCCTTCTCCTTTATTTTATCATCAAGGTACTATTGTTTTACCCCATCTATTGGTAGTCTTGTGAGATTATAAATTAGGTTGAAATCAATTGGGATATGTCTATCCATCCATATAAATCCTCCCTGTGCATGCACCAAAAGTTGTTTGACGCATGCATTTACATATTCCCCCCTGGTGAAGTGAGTAATTTCTTGTAATTTCATTATGCCATAATCGTAAATTCCTTTCGAGGTTGATCCCCTGTTTTCCATATAAACCTCCTGCCTAAGCATTGGGAACTTGGAGACCTCTGTCACATCATGATCGACATATCTCAACTTGGCAACACATCCCAACATATCTTCCATAATGGTGATTGATTCCAGAATGTGGGGCATTAACAACAAAATTTGTGTTTGTGTGCGTGCTGATGCCACTACTAACATTTTTCTCGATGACCCTACTGTTGTTTCTTCTAAGGTTTCGTCTTCCTGCATTTCCTCATATGTGGTACGATCATACTTGACCTCTGGGTTTTCCTCTGCTGCAGGTTTATCTGACTCTATTTTATCATTGTCATCATCACCCTATTCACCCTCTACGTGCATCGTTCCTGGTTTTTCTGTACTAGGGTTTGCTTGCATCCTAGGGTTTCGCCCTTGTGCTACTTGGTTGACTTCCACCACTTCTTCTTCTGGGTTTTATTCTACAATTTGTGTCAGACTAATGGATTTTTTCTATGTCGTTGGAATGTCATCCACATCGACCACTCTGGTCATTTCTTCCAGTGGTCTGTTAGTGCTTCGAGTGTTTTAGGATAAATCCATAAGCGCGGACACAAACCAATCTCCCTAGATCCACCTGGATCTAGAACAAAGCAAGATAGAATAATACACTTTCCCTTGATTTCAACTGTTGAATGAACTAAGAGGCAAGAATCACGAACATACCTTATGATCGCTTCCTCGAGTCTTTGTTGTTCCAAGCTTCGCTCCAATGCTCTTGTATCGTCAAGACCACAACAAAACAAACCAATCGAAGTGAAGACAATTCAATATATTCAACAATTAATCTATGTATATGATCAAGGAGTTATACAATAAAGTGACATTAGCTTTATGGGAAAGGGACATATTACTGTATT